>JAOTIZ010000006.1:29408050-29424710 GCA_027123425.1 Erythroxylum panamense | reverse complement strand
ACTCCGTAGTAGCTAAAGACTATTATTAAGTTAGTATATTTAGTTGGCCCGCTGAGCATGACAGCATGGAGCATATTTCATATGTTATGGATTTTTGACTTATTTATATTATGCATGACTTAGAATTTTTGTTGGATTTCATATTGAGATTATTATGGCATGTTGTCCCGGATTTTGGGATTTCCATTTCGAAAGATTATGTGTATAAATTTCATGTGCGAATTGATGGTTGTACGAACGTTGGGATCGGGTCCGACGGTTTGGGCCGCCCCGTTGGGGCGCAGCTCGAGGGGTCGCCTCGGGATTCGGGTTACGGGGCTCGGGCCCAATACCAACATAAGCATTGTTTTACTAGGAACAATATTTAATAAATACATGATAATTTTTAAAAAATACATCTAAAATGATAAGAGTGATGAATAATAACTCATCATACTCATAATCATGTCCATTAGAATACAGTTATGCCTTTTGGCTACACCGTTTTATTATAGTAAACCTAGCATTATGTATTAAGCACATAATCTACGTTTTTTAAAGAAATTTAGCAAATAGGTCAAGATATTTTTTTAGTTTCATTATATCCCCGATGATTAACTACCCCTATTAGATCTAACAATTTTCACAATTCTATTTAATTATCTTTCAAACTGAGTTTTCTTTCATACAATAAATTGTTATAACTATAATTTGAAAATTCTTTAATAAACGTGATGAAAAATTTTTCCACTAGAAAATGGAAGATTGAAAGGGCCATATATATTAGTATGTATAATTTCAAAGAGCTGTTCGCTTTTTGTGGCTTCTTTTTCAACTGTGTATTATATGTTTTCCTTTAATACAATCCACACAAATGCCAAGATTAATAAAATCCAAATTTGAAAAGATTTCATTCTTCATTAATCTAATCATTCTTTCTTTAGATATGTGATTCAAATGTTTATGCTATAAGCAAGTTGAAGCTTCATTTGCAAAACCTCATGCACTATAAGAAAAATGTTGTTTAGCGATAGATATGACCGACGGAAAACCTAAGCATTCCATCGGGAAGAAAGTTTAGTGACGAAATTTACTAACAGACCAAGGTGTCATAAAAATGGCCGTAGGTAATAATTTCTAACCGATAACAGACTGTCCATCGGTAAATTTACCGACGAACAATTTATGTAACCGTCTGTGAATATACCAACAGTTGTTTGTGCAGTTAATCATCGGTAAATTTTTGACAGTCAAAATTTATCTATCGACAAATTTACAGACAGTATTGGTTATTTCGTTGGTAATTTTATTACAGCATTACCGAGGATTATGTTTGTTCCATCGGTGAGTATACTGACAGTTATTCTGCTACAAATCCTGTCAGTAAAGTTGGCGACGAATTAACAACGATTTATTATTTTTCGTCGACAAATAGAATTGATTTTACCGTCGCACTTTTGGTTTTCGTCAGTAATTTTTTAATTTTTTTTTAAAAGTCCCATCATTAAATTTTATTTGATAATCATATAGTTGATGCATAATTTAAACAGTTATGAATTATCTATGCATAATATTTTAATTTGTTTATACATTGAATTTGCTTAAACAGAAAGTTGATTAATAATATAAAGTTAAAACTATTTTAATTGATAATAAAAACATTAAATTGTACATAATAAGTATTTGTAATTCAAATGAAATAACTACAAGCATACTATTGATTTAGTGATCGCAGATGCTCTGATTGGTGCGATGAGGTGTTATCCTTCCCCTTAAACTCATCCATCTCATTACATAGTTGAGCTATGTACTCCATTGACTGTTGTAATTGAGTTGTTAATGTCTGCACTGTGCTCCGAAGCTCATGGATTTCATTGGTTGTTGGTTGCCTACTAGATGTTGCTATAAATGACGTGGAGGATTGCAAATAACATGTGTTCGCAAATGAACCTAAACCGAATATCCTTCCACAACGGTCCCTACCACCCACTGCATGAAGATAAGTTTGAGTCTCATCAACATCTTAAAACTGCTGAGACTATCATTGAATGCTTTTTTATATTTGGTCCTATCATAAGGCAATGTTTATATTAGTAAGTCATAATTATTAAGCATAAATATTAAACCATAAATTTGACATACATTTAGTTCTCTACATTAGGTGTTGATGAACGTCACATCGTCATGCTGTTTTTTAGTGTGAACGTACAAAAATAGCTGACGAGGTGTAGGCCTCATGCCTATAAACTTTTCCTGTATAAGAATAACATTTTATAAGTGAACTAGAATTTATAAAAATTTCGACAGAGTTTCCTCTATTTGTATAATATTTACCCCTTGTTGAACAAATAAAATATCTCAACAACATAGCCATATATGACACTAGACATTTATAACATTATCATTCTCCACAATACACATATTTTCAATCCAAAATTTACATGTCAATTTAAATTGAAATACAGCAAAGTAAAAAATCAGAATATAAAGTAAAGTGTAAATACTTATAAATCTCTATGTATGCTTGTGGTGGGTAATAAATCCTCCCGTATATACAGGAAGACTCTTTCCCCCGATCCTCCATATCTGTTGGTAGAATTACACTCTCAAATGGACATTGCCTCAGGTGATATCTAATACTGCTGCCAATGATTCCATATTTGTTCAGAAATATAAGGCGGTTGTATACTAGCCTTGTGTATCGCACCAACAAAGTCCCGATAACATGTACATGCTTGTCTCTACCATACTTTATTAATGACCATGTTAAATTCATAATCTCAAAAAAATTCTTTCTAAAACAAAAGGAAAAACACTTGATAAATACTTATAATGTAATAATTAATGTATTAAAATCAATTTAAAAAGAAAATAATATTTTTTTTACCTCAAACTCCTGATAGTAAAATTTCTTTGTGGTTTGAGAGATATTATTCCATACATAACCCTCAAGATCAATCTTCTCATTGAATTTGGATGTCATGTTTCTTGAGCACGATCTAGATGGAATCAACCTAATATAAAAACAAATAATTTTATACCATTTTTAAAATTTAAACCTATAAATTAGTTATAAACGTATTGTGTTTCATGTATTTTCACTTACAGATTATTGACAATTATGATGAAAGTTCTTCCATCAAGTTCCTCAGCTCCAGGTTGACAGCCGCCTCTTTCATCCGCATCATTTACCCCTAATATCTCCATCACTATAGGGGTAGTGGATGATGTAAGGGTGGTGGATGGTATAGTAGCAGGTACAGAAGGTGATGCCACATCGGTAAGTGTGGTAGCTAGAGGGGGAGGAGGTGATTCAGTTCTAGCTACAAAATGTGATGCTTCACCTGGACAGTAAGTACCTTCGAATCGTTATCTGAACCTTGCTCGCATTATATTCTGTTTTCTCTTTGGTGGCATATTTCAACCTAAAATTCTTATTTGATTGAATTTTCTAGAAATATAACAATTTGAAGTCAATATTTTACACAATATATTGAAAAGAAAATAATTGATTTGTTGAATTTTATATTCAATTACAAACACAAATTAATCGCTATCATCACTTAATTGTAAATCAAAATTATCTTCTTTTTATGAAGAATTAGAATCAAAGTCAGGCTCCTCTTTAGATCTTTGACCCTTGTCATCATCTTCAAATGAAATTTCAACATATTAATTACATGGATCGTTCAAAGATTTATTATTGTCATATGTGATAGATACATTTATTTTATAAACATCTTCCTGAAACACTTCACTTTCAATTCTTTGTTCTCCTTTTCCATGTGATTCAAAAACACTTCTAGGATTAACTTTGCAAATGGCCAACCAATCTGACTTATCTTGTAATAAGCTGGAAAAAGGGACATAATATACCTGAATCACTTGCATTGCCAAAACGAAAGGTTCAAATTGTCTAAATATTCTTCATTTGTTGATTTCAACTAGATTGTATCGGCTATGTACTTTTATACCAACATTTGGAGTTAGATCAAACTAGTCACACTTAAATATCACATTTCGCTTTGTTAGGAATGCAGGGTGCTCAATTTCAGGTATCTCAATAAATTTAATAGTAATCCATTAATTCTCCCTGTATGCAAACTCCACTATTTATTGTTGTCATGATATGATCATGATATTATGTATGGTATTTGTATCCATTAACGAAATACACCGGATACGATTTAATAATTCGCAAAGATCCCTTCGCAAGACCAATATGCAGACTTTATGTACATTTAACATAAGTCAAATGTTAAAGAGTCTTCTTTATTCATAAATCCATACATGCACTTCCCATTCCACCAACTCTCCTATTTGATGGAATTGATGAGTGGAATTCCCAGTCTCTAATATAATAGAGTTTTTCTTAACAATCTAGAGGAGCACAAACCTATTGAAAATGCATATATACCACTTAGTTATAATATAATAGCTTGTCTTAATTTCTATTCACTTTACTACAGTTAAACTTAAAAAGTGTTAATATACAATAGCTTGTTTTAATTGTTTTAAGTGATAGAGTTTTCTTTCTACTAGTGAAATTATGACCAATAACATTTAAGCCATAAGAGCTCAAATGCCAAGTAGCAATCCCAGTACGAATTTTACCAATTCCAGTATAAATCAATAAAAACCTAAGAAAAATACTAGCAAACTAAGCAATGTAAATTTCCAGAATTATAGTAAGGTTTATAGTCATTGCTCAACTACTTAAAATATGAAGAAGTAAAATAAATTACTAGAACACAAGAGATTAATGATTCAGCTATCTCCAAAGTCTTAGAATTATGTACATTAATATTATGTAATATTTAGTTGATTTGTTTTTTAGTTAAAGTTACCTAGAGTATATAAACAGGTAGATATACGTCATATTATATACCCACAAAAATAACAATTCTACATTTCTTCTTCTTCTTCTTTTTTATTTCAGTAGCAACTTAACCAATATCCTAAATTAAAGTTCCTCAAAACCTCTAAAATCATTCATTTATCAATCCCATCACAAAATAAATAGACGTTCATACCACAAACTTAAATTTACATTAACAAAACTTAAAATTTAAAGCCACAAATCAAAGTTCATACCACAAACAAGTTTCAGTTGGTGCAGGCGTTTTACATTAAAAATGCGTCAAGTTAAAATGGGAGATTAAAACCACAAACAAATACCAAAATAAACTAAGTAAACAAAAACTTGGTAAATAACAAAACCCACTTACCTCAATCGACACGTAGAAGAAATCACTGAGGTACGTGAAGTAAGAAGATGACAGAGCTAAAGTGAGCTGACGATCAAAGAAGATAACCAAAACAAAAAAGAAGACAATGACAATCAAAGCAGTACACAAAGCATAGTAACAAACAAAACTCAATGATGTCGTTGAAAACAATCAAAGAATAAAATGTTACCTTAACTGACTGTTAAAGGAAGACGACAAGGACAATATGTGATGGGTGAGCAACAACTAGGAGAAAAAATGATTAACTATACATGAAAACAAAGATCATCCTTAAATGATATGTTGTACATCTTCAATTTCTCACATTTTATTAAAAAAAGTATATAGGAAATCCTAAAGTAAGCTAGATAGGAAATCCTAAAAGCTAGAATGAAGTTCCAATTAATAGAATCAAAAGCTTTGAAATAAATAATCTTCATATTGCAACTTTAGTTAAGTGTTTTCTTATAGTAGTTTATGGACTTAGAACATCTCATTATGATTTAAAAACCTAAAAATTTATCAAATTAACTCATAATCATGCTATATATTCTCATATTAACATAAATGAGTGATGTAACACCTAATATTAAGTATATGTAAAATGGCACTTTAGCAACTAAAAAAATGTTAGAAAGTATGGATTTGGCATAAAAGGCTTAGACATACAAGCATGGACCTTATCTCTAACCTCAACTCTAAATAACTTTTCAATAAACTTCTAAGGGTAAAATTCAATAAGGACAAGATTTATGGAGCTTTCTAAACAGGAAAACAAACCAAAAGCTCTTTCAAGAATGAAAGATTAGGAGTGACCATAGTAGGAAGTTCGAGAAATATATTTGTGTTTATCTTTACTTAGACGAGTCAATACTCAGGGTAATTGAAGTCTTATTGTTGACTAAATGAGGTCTTAATTCATAGTTTTAATAATAACAAAACATATTACTATTAATGAATTTATTTTTATTACTATAAGTAGCTCTATTATAACTAAACCAAGCAGCATATGAACATAATAAAAAAAAGACTTCAATTGAACAAAGAAATCAAGTAAATCAATTGAACAATTAAGTGATGAAGAAAATGAATAAAATAGAGCACATGTACAATTAAAGTGAAGAGCTGATAATAAAAAAGAATCAATCATATCAACACTTAACATAATATTGTACTTGTTCCTATAACCTTATTTTTGTTATTTCAATTAATTAAGAGATCAACCATTGCATAATTATTTGTATACGGGTGACTTTTTGAAACAAAGTACATCTATTTTGGATAACAAATGAATGAATGGGAGAAACTGGCTTCCACCTCTATGAAATGGGATACTGGAATTCATTGTCAATATGTATGTATTATTATTAGACATGATAGAGGCAATCTTAAGAATTGAGTGGATAAAATCTATAGGAAGGAGAATTTCTTATAAGCATATGCTTTCCAACTACTTAATATTCCAAATAAGCTTTATTAGGCATAATAATTTGCATTTGCATTTATCAATTTTATTTCCATATTATTACCTTATCTATAATTTTTTTCTAATGTTGGATTAATAAATTAAACTCTTGTATTTTATCTTTAATTCTCTAATTAAACAATTTGTATTCATAGATCAATATTGACATCTAGCAACATATCATGACCACCTAAATATCTAGAAATGTCAAAGTGATTTTGACTATCCTTTCTGTGTATGGTTTTTTGACATAATTCAATCATTTCATTATACAATGTTTTGATTGGACATAGAGCATAGAATTAATGCCTACTCTATTTGAGTCCAATCATATTAGTTTTCTGTCGTTAGTAATTGATTCAACTAATGACATTTGAAAAATATTTTTAAAGTTTCATTTCACCTTGGTCAAGTGTTTCTAAAATTGACACTAATCAAATGGAACATTCACCCTAATCAATTTGGGGTGATACATCATATATCGATCACTCAATGATCTCTATAAAGTTTATGCTATATAAGATAAAGAATGTAATAGAAGCTTTAAAATAGTTGACATCCATTAGTAGTTACTTGGCCAATTACTAAGAGGTAATAGACTATTAATAAAAAAAGATTGTGCCTAATAGGATGAAAACTTATGACAGAGATAGAATCTAAAGAACTCTAAACACTTATGATATTTTTCTCCTCTCCTATAAAGAATTTTATTACATGTTCAACAAGATTTGTGAGGCCTAACTTGTCCTCGATTCTTCTTCCACATATTAACTAGTAGATTCCTCTTTTTTAAATTAGTTACCCCCATTTGGACTTTGAATTGTAAAACCCCTTTCCCTTATGATCACTATGAGATGATTCTTATTGTTATATCTAATCATACTATTCATCTAATGTTCGATCTATTTTTAATCAGAACTTATAGGGAATTTTATCTATATAGGTGTTGAGATTCTCCTGACTACCTAGAGGTAGATTGGAGTTGAAAGCTTACAAGGACGTCAACTGATCTTTAAAAGTTCTGTTGTTATGTTCTTCCTATATCTTAAGAACCATGTATGACAATAATATTTAGAATACCCATTTCTTTTCACCATTTCCGTGGTCCAATTTGATGCACCATTTAATTGTCTCCTTTTATATTTCTTTTGTTTCTTCTATTATATACCTTTGCATGATATACATCTATTCTGTAACATCCCATTTTCCCTTGTTAAGGGTTAGAATCCTAGAATACTTTACATTAGAGATATCAATGAGAAAATTAGGAAATGCACTTCATGCTCTGGCATAATATAATATAATATAATATACATACACATGAATTTGATTATTGCATATATTACAATGATTTGTTCATGCACTCATTTGACATTTTTCAGGTATAATGATTGTTTTAATATGATTATGATATGGATAGTGAATATTTTGCTTTAAAAAATTGATTTGGTGAATTATATTATTGATTTAGAATTTTTGGTGAAATTTGAGAATTTTCTGAAATTAAGGGTACTTTTGGAGTAGGAAAAATGCCAAGTGGCGAAATAATTGATAAATAGTAGTAGAAATAAGTGTCAGATGGTAGTAGAATTTTGATGAATGAATTTAGGATTTAATGATATATGTAATTGAAAATTGGGAGTCAACTGGAATAGAAATTGGAGACAAATGGACTGGTTATTACCCCTTATAAACCACAAGGTACTTATCACTTGCCATGCCACACACCTCACTCTTGTAACTTGCCCTTGCAAGACTAATATTCATTTGTTTCTCACCTTTGGCTAAAAGCTCTCTTTTCTTCTCTTCTTCATTCTTCTTCTCCATCTCACAACATTTTCTTACCTACCTCATCACGTTGATTTTGTTCAATTCCTTCACCTTGTTTCTTTAAGAATATGTTATCTCCTTCATCATGCCATAAGGAAAACCTGATCCCTCCCTCATAAACGATGATGATTGTGTGGTGTTGAGAAGCTGGGGTTAAGAGTAATTTGAAGATCTTGAAGCTTAAACAAGTAAGTAGTATGTTATTCTTCTTAATATGTTGAGTGAAACATGCATGATGATAGTTAGATGTTGAAAGATCATAAAATGGTGATGAAAACATGTTGAAGTATGGATGAGAAAAATGAGCTTATATATGTCTTGTTTTTGTATATGTGGTGAGTGATAATTTATAAATTGTTGGACATATGATTTTTAGCTAGAATGATCATTTTAAATGTTGTAGAATGAATGTAGAAATTTATAAAGGGATGATATATGTTCATGTTTTGATTTGAGGTATGATCATGTGGATTGTTGGTAGTTATTATAAAGATCAACTAGAATGATTTTAAAGCTAAAGAAAAGGCTAGTGTATTTTCTTGAAATGATAAGAAGTAGGATGATAATTTTGAGACAAAGTAAAGTTGAAAATGAAGTTAAATGTGTGTTGGAATATGTTAGATGGAATGTTTTCACTAAACATGCATTTGTATTTTAGCCATATCTTGATCTGTAGATATCCAAATGGGATGATTTTAAGTTTATATTAAACTAGAGACATATTTATATATTTTTTATGAAGGAATTGAATTTTAATTCTATCTTTAAGGGTTTTAAAATTTGACTTGAATTTAAGTACAGTGTGCTGTGGCAGTGTGCGAATAGTCTACAGTATTTTAAGCATAAATTGCATAATACTGAACCAAATTGTGTGAACTTAGTGTCATTAGAAACTTAGTATATACGGGACCATTTGTTTAGAGAATGTATTAACTAGATACTTAATTTTCCTAGTCAAAATGGGCATGAAAAATTGACCCAAAAATATGTGTTGAAAAAAAAACTGGAATGATGCTTGAATAAGGGATCATCAGGTAGTGCACGATTGTGCACAAGCACTATCGTGATAGAGAGGGACATTAGGGAGTGTCACGATCATGCATAAGCACAATTGTGATAGAGAGGAAACATCATGAGGTTCCATGATGGTGCATAAGCACGATCATGATAGAGAAGGTGCACTGCTATTTGACATCTTTCAACACTCTTCACTCTTTTGACCATAACTACTTCATTGGACCTCCGATTATCTTGAAATTTTTACCACAACCTACATTGTCCTTCCTCTCCACCAAATTTCATTGTCATATGAATTCAATAGAAAAGGATGGATAAATGGTTGATTGATGAACTTAGGAAGACCAAGTTTCGCAAGATATGATGTTTGAATGTATCTCAATTCAGAAGTTATGAGTTATTAATGATATAAAAGTGTTCTTAGAAATGCTAATATGATTGTAACAAGATGAGTAAAGTGTATCTCTCAAAAAATTTTCATTGAAGTTAAACATGATTTAAATAATTTTTGAGGTTCTGATAGATTAATTATTTTGGAGTTATTTAATTATGCCAAAGTTAGTAGGATTTATTGCATCGGTCAATGGAATTAAAGTGTTTAGGTTATAAGAATGTTCAAGGGTATTTTTGGCAAGACACGTAAGTATAAAAGACCATAAGCTTATAATGAAGGGCAAAATGGACATTTCTTGCTCATTAAGGGTAAAATTGGAAGATAAAAATGTGGTCTTCCATTTAAGAGATGGAAAAACGTGAATTGGGAGGGAAGAAGAGAAAATAACGAAGAGAGGAAGAGATATTTCAGTGTTTGAGAGAAAAGAAGAGAAAATAAGCTAGGTTTTGAGTTTTTTTAGCCTTCAAGAGAGATTTTGAGGTTGTTCACGAAGAGAAAAAGGTAGAGGAAGATAAAAGCTTCCATTAGAGCTAAATATCTCTTTATATGGTGAAGATTTAAGGTAAGTTTGATTTTAATCCTTTGGATTTTTGGAAGAGTTTTGGTACATGAAGCTTAAGAAATGTTTGGGTTTTAGTATTCTAGAATTGATTTTGGTGAACATGTCTTGTGGGTTCTCAATTGAAATTCCTATTGAATGAAATTTTTGGTTATTGTTAAAGGAAATCAAAGAAGGCAAGAGAAGCAAGGGGAGAGGTCTCTTTGAGCAAGTTTATAAGTAAGGATTTCAAGGTGGGTACATGTTCAGAATAGAGTAAATAAGCCACTAATGTTTTCTTTGAATCAATGAAGTTTAATGATTTCAATTGCATCATAAATGCTGCATTTATTGCTTCTTGAATGAATTGAGAATTTGTGATATGCTGATATATGTATTGTGTTGATGATTTGTGAAAAGGCTTTGAAAATGATTTTTAAAAAAAAAGATAACATGTTTATGAAATTATGTTTTAGAAATGATTTTCAAAATATCTTATGTTCACGAAAAAAACAAGATTCCAAAATGTACCATTTGGGTAAACTGTGTTTCAATTCATAAATTACATGTTATGTGGGTTTGGTGTAATTTATTCAAAAATGTTACGTGCACGTTGACCAAGTTAAAGGCTTCTCCCACTTACCTGCTTATCTTACGTCTACGCAAAACCACTATGTGGGATTGCGATAGTACATCAAGTTTACGACTACATAGGGCCATTATATGGAAATGTGTAGTTCGTCAGGATTATGGATCTACCCAAACCATTTTGATGTGCTTATGAGCTTATGATATGCTAACAAGTTTGAGGCATACATGATTTGAAGTTTGTGAATTTTGATTATGAATTTGAGAACGATACATTTTATTAATTTAATTAGAACTTTGTATTGACAAATAAACATTTCAAAAGTTTTTCTTATTTTTCTGTTATAAACATTTTACCCACAAGCTTTTAAGCTCACCCCCTTTTCCTCCCATCTTTAAGTGAAGAAAATGAGATCGAGTAACCAAGAGTCAAGGCATCATTCAAGTTATGCAACGTTTTTTATAAATTAAGTTAGATTTTGTAAAAGTAAGACTTTAGACGCATTTCGAGAATTATTAGGTTTGGTATCTTTTGTAATTCAGATTTTGATAGCAATGATGTAATGTGGCTTGGAATGCCATTAAAGCTTTGTAAACTCCTATTTTTTTTGTTAATGAAGTAAGAATTGTGTATGGATGATGTTGAGTTGGAATTGGGTAGATTTGAAGAAGTTATCAACTTGAGATGATGATTTTTGAATATAAATTGTTAATATATATACCCATATATAAAGGAGATGTTATGGACAAGAAAAATAGGCATTATGAACGATGAGATGTAGTTGAAGGTGATGAGTCAAATGAGTGGAGATTTAAGAGTTTAATAAAGTCAATTTGGTAGTTGAATGATTATACTCATGACATTATAAGTTTGTACAGTGCAGATCCTAAGTTTTCCATAGGGAAAAATTCATATTTTGACTTCAAGGAAAAATCTGCATTAATTTAGGTTGAATTCGATAAAGTTATTTGCCTGAAATTTGTAGCCTATCTTTCTATCTTTCCATTTATATAAAATATGAAAATTTTGTATTTCGGAGTTAAAAGATATGACTAGTAGAAGTTTGTGATGTTGCATAGGATGGAATTTCGTGGCAGCTGCATTGATTTGCAATTTGAACCCTTTTAGAGGTAAAATACCTTTTTAGGGTCTTCATGGAAGTTGTAGGACTAGAAGTCTTCTTCGAAACGGTCTTTGAATAACCTTAATATGATATTGTTACTAAAAGTTATGCATTTTTTACCAATATAGGTCAGAAGAAGAAAAGTAGGAAGGGGAAAGTTGCGATCGTGACAAGTTGCGATTGCGACCTGCAGGTTCCCTCCCAAACCTGAACATATTTCACTGTTTTGATCATAACTTTGTTGTCTGACCTTCAAATGACCTAATTTTTAAAACAATGGATTCCTAACACATTTATTTATCTCTCCATAAAAATTTATAGCTTTTGGAATTGATTCAAAACAGATTGATCGAATCAAAATAAGGGTATCAGTTGGAAGAGCATGAACTGGATATTTCATTGAACATACTTCGGTATTTGGATGATATCTTGATCTATAGAGTTCCAAATGAGATTATTCTTATTTATAAATAAACTATAGACACATAGATACAAATCCTTTGAAGAGATTGAATTTTAATTCAGTCTCTTATACTTTCAATTTCTGGATGGACATTGTGTATAGTGTACTGTTTAGTTTAATAACAGCCCGAAAATGTTTGGGCTATAACTTTTAGAATTCTAAACCAAATTGAATGATTTTGGTGTCATTAGAAACTCAAGACAATGGTGAATTTTTTTTTAAAAAAAGTCAAATTGAAATTCCAGTTGGAACTTTCCCAAAATCTATTCTGAAATAGAAGAAATGAGTTTATTTTTTATGTTTGACTTGTGTAGGCACGCCACCATTGTGGGATGCGCGTTCGGATGTCACTAAGGACGTTAGGCCTGTGACTCGTGAGGGCAGAGTCCCAACACTTAATAAGCAGTAGAATACTACTTTAGTATAAGAATAGTTCAGAATTGGGGCCCCGCACTCATGGTATTAGAGAATGAAGATGAACCAATGGCTAAGAAGGGTTCATTGAAATAACCCAACAAGATAATACACACTCTCCAGTCTTATGTTATTCCACAAGAGTTGGGCTCTGAAAATGGGGCCTAACAGAGAGTTTGGATATTGTGTGATCATATAATGTTAGAATAACATTGGTGAATGATTTATTGATGATATTATAAGAATCAAGTGTATTGAGGTATGAACCTTAGTGTCTGATTGACTGATGAACTCAAAATAACCAAGTGTTCTTGAGGTATAAAACTAAGAATAAGCTAGACACATTCAAATGATAAGGTTTGAATGATCAAGAGACGTGATTAAGGAAACATACCTGGAATAGTCAAATTGAACATGCATTATACATTACACCTATATAAATGTGTACAATTGAATGTTTATGTGATTGTGCAATTAATAATGTGTGTGTAATATGTGTATTGCATAATGTTGATATACAGGATAGAATGTCCGTATCCAGATGTTTCTGGATCAAGGAAGCAAATGCTAATCTGGAGCATACTGTGAGTCAACCTAAATGGTCTCACTTTCATTATCTGTTCTGTTTTAAATTTTTGTATTGAATTACTACTAAATGTAAATGTCATTTAGACAATTCCGAACATTAATTGTTTGAGGAGTTTGATAAATGTGAGAACGTAGGAAGTGCTTCATTGAATGTGAACGTGAATGAAATAAGTGATTCTTAATATTTTTGTTGAATGTCGGACATCGATCCGATGAAAAATGTGAATGTGAATGTGAAATTGAACACAAGCATTTGATTGAATATATATGAAAATGATGCATTTCATTACATGAATGCATGATAACACAAAGGCAGTTATAACCAGAGTGACCAATCTAAAAGAGCTTAAAGCTCGGAATATACACATGAGCCATAGGCTTAGTTATTAATGTGCTTGGTATTCACAAAACGATATGGAATAATATATTAAATAAACCCAGTATCCACAAGGGATATGGGCTAGTAAAAAGGCACTCAGTCATAAAAATAACAATTGAAAGTGAGCTTCATGAGCATTGCAAATATAATTGATATGTATGTTTTAAATGATCAAAATGAACAGTTTGACTGCTCTAAATGTGAAATGTAGAATAAGTGATCAAAGTGTTATGTGATGCTATATGAATATTGGTGAAATGATGTCTATTATATGATGACATAAAATGTATGTGAAATTGAAGTATGAACTATTGTGATATTTGATATGAGTGAGCCATCGAGGATGAATGGCTCACTGAGTTCACAAAACTTACCCCAAAATTGCAACATTATTTTTCAGGCTCAGATGAGTTATCCCGTTAGATTAACTGGAGTCTAACCATTACATACGAATAAGAGTAAGAGATTGAGATCAATTGTACCTGCTTTTGTTTATAATCTTTCTTTTGTATTTTAAAAATTGTATTCCGCAATTATTGCACAACATTTATACAAATTGAAAAATGTACTTATAACATCCCATTAACCATGTTAAGGCTAAAATAGTAAATGTGAGAGATTATTGAGAAATTAGGAAACACATTTAATGCTCATGCATTATGTGATATACACATACACATGAATATTGAATCTTCGCATATGAAAATCACGGTACATGTATTCATTGACATTCCAAGTAACTGGTTATAAATGTGAGTATACTGAGAAATGTTAGGGCCCCAAAATTTCATTCTTCATGAATAAATATGATTTACATTAATTATGATGTCTTTACGAAATTTTATGGAAATTAGTTATTATATTGATGATAGAAAGATTATATGCTATAGGTTGATTGAATTAAAGTGTAAAGGTTATAAGAATGTTGAAGGGGTGTTTTTGGCAAGACACTTAAGGTTAAAAGAACATAAACCTATAAGGAAGGATAAAGGGGGCTTTTTTTGGGCTCATTAAGGATAGAAATGGAAGAAAGAAATGTAGTCTTGCTTTTTAAGAAGGGGAAAACGTGAATTGAAGAGAAAAAGAGAGAGCGTTATGAAGAAGAGAGAGAAATACGAAGAGAAGAAGAGAAGGAGAGAAAGGGGATAAAACTAGCTAGGGTTTCAATTTTCTTAGCCTTCAAGAGAGATTTTGAGATTGTTCAAAAAGGGAAAGAGGTAGAGGAAGAGAAGAACTTCCATTTGAGCCAAAGATCTCCTCATTTGGTGAAGAATCAAGGTAAGATCATTTTGAATCTTTTGAATTTTTAGAAGGGCTTTAGTTCATGGAGTTAGAAAATGCATGGGTTTAAGTATTCTAGAACCAATTTTTTGTGATTGTAATTTGTGGGATTTTCAATTGAAAACCTTATTGAGTTGAGATTTGAGAGTTTAATGAATTCAATTTGGTAGTTAAATGGTTATGCTAAAGACATTCCAAGTTTGTACAGTGAAAATTTTAAGTCTTCCATAAAGGTAAATTTCGTGTTCTGACTTCAGGATAACAATTGTATTAACCTAGGCAAAATTAGACAAAGTTGTCTTCTAGAAAGTTGTATTTTATCTTTCTATCTTTCCAACGGTATATAGTAAAAAATTTTGGACATCGGAGTTGAAAGTTATGATCCTTATGACTAGAGATGCTCAGGAGTGTAGACTGCATCTTCTTAGGTTGACCTTCTGCTTCTTCTTATGTTGATTGAAACATCTTCTTATGTTGACCAAAATATCTTCTTAGGTTGACTTTTTGCTTGTTCTTAGGTTGACCTTCTGCTTCTTCTTATGTTGACCAAAACATTTTCTTATGTTGAATGAAACTTCTTTTAGGTACTGTTCATATTACATCTTCTCGTCCAATTTTGCTAGATGGTAGAATCTATCTTTAAGGTCTCCATGAAAGTTTTAGATCTTGAAGTCCTCTTTCAAACCATCTAAGAATGAACTTGATTTGATATCTCTAGAGAAAGTTATGCTAATTGTTAAACATCTTCTGTGCACTGTTCATAAGCTTCTTCTGGGTATTGTTCATCTTACACATTTCAGTCTAATTTTGGCCTTCTAGATGACAGAATCCGTCTTCAAAGTCTTCATTAAAGTTGTATAGCTTGAAGTCCTCTTTAAAACCATCCATGATTGACCTTGATCCGATATCTATAGGGAAAGTTATGCAAATTGTTAAACATCTTCTGTGCACTATTCATAAACTTCTTCTGGGAACTGTTCATCTTACATTTTGTGGTCCAATTTTGACCCTCTAAATGATAGAAAATATCTTCAAGGTCTTCATGAAAGTTGTATATATTGAAGTCCTCTTTCAAAAACTTCATGAATGACCTTGATCAGATATCTATAGAGAATGATATGTCAATTTTACCGAAACAGGTTCAATATGATTGAGGACAAAACCTTGTTTGACTCTATCAGCCATAACTTTGTTATCCGACCTCCAAATGAAGTGATCCTTAAGCCAATAGATTCCTAACACATTATTCTATCTCTCCAAGAAAATGGGAAGCATTCCAAAATGATTAGAAAATTTTTGATTGAAGGAAAGTGAGGGAATCTGTTGGAATAGTATGAACTGGTGTTATTTTACTGAACATACTTCGACATTT
>JAOTIZ010000006.1:29397514-29407950 GCA_027123425.1 Erythroxylum panamense | reverse complement strand
ATTGTACTTGTTCCTATAACCTTATTTTTGTTATTTCAATTAATTAAGAGATCAACCATTGCATAATTATTTGTATATATGTGACTTTTTGAAACAAAGTACATCTATTTTGGATAACAAATGAATGACTGGGAGAAACTAGCTTCCACTTATATGAAGCGGGATACTGGAATTCATTGTCAATATGTATGTATGTATTATTAGACATGATAGAGGCAATCTTAAGAATATAGTAGGCTTCTCTTTTATGTCATTTCAATTAAGAAATGAGAGAATGTGGGAAATGAAGAAAGCAAAGAAACTTTCTTTTATTTCATCTTAACAAATATTATAAATGTGTTCATATCTATTTATGAAACAACGATAGCCCAGTGAAAGTCTCGTCGCTACACAAGTTCTGGTAAGGTTCAGTAATATGCAGCCTTACCTCTAATTAGTAGAGAGACATAAATACAAATCATAAATACAAATATAAATGACCTATTTACAAGAAAACTCTTGAATTAATTCACACTATCTCCAACGCCAAACTATCATAAGAGTCACATTATAGAAATTTCAAATTACTATTTTCAACATTCCCCTTAATTTGAAAATTTTCTCATTATGCTAAGTCTTACTCTTAATCTTTGAAAATCTTCAAACTTTAATGCCTTTGTGAAAATATATGTAACTTGATCTTAAGTTTTCATATACTTGACCTATAATTCCTTATTGATATTACATTCTCTAATGAAATAATTTCTTGTATCTATATCCTTTCTTAAATTATGAAACATTAGATTTTCGGCAAGTGCTTGTGCAGGCTTGTTATTAATATAAATCTTTGTAGTTTCTTATTGTAACAAGTGAAATTGCATCAATAATTTCTAAGCCAAATAGCATGACAAGTGCATGAAGTTGCTACCATATATTCAAATTCATAAGCTGAAACTATAACAATAGGTTGTTTTCTTAAACTTTATGAGGTAAGACAATTACCTATAAAAGATACAAAATTGGTTGTACTCAAAATCATTATCATAAAATCCAAAAATTTTGAAATTACTAGAAGAGGAATAAGATAGTCCAAAGTCAAGTGTACCTTTTAGGTAACGAAGAATCCTCTTTGCAACTTTAATATATATAGAGGTAAGAGCTTCCATAAATTGACTCACTACTTTAAAGAGTATGTGCTTCCATAAATTGCATAAATTGACTCACTACTTTAAAGAGTATGTGCTTCCATAGATTGACTTACTACTCAAACCGAATAATGAATATCGATTCTTGTACATATTAAATATCTAAAACTTCCTATAAAACTTTTAAAAAATGAAAATTTTCTTTTCTCCGTCTTCATACTTTGAAAACTTTGGTCCAATTTCCAAAAGTTTGTTTACCAATGTTATCAAGCACTTTTAACTTCTTCAAGACCTTCTTTATATAACCTTCTTGAAAAATGAATATTCCTTCCATCATTTGCTTCACCATTAGGCCAAGTAATATGACATAAGTCTTATATTGGTCATTTCAATTTCAAATACATAGCTTTTTAAATTGTTACCAATGAAAGTAAGATCATCCACATAAAGACAAACAAGCAAACAGTCCCCACTATTATGAATTTTGATTTAAAGAGCATATCCATTAAGGCAACTAACAAACCCATTCTCATAAAAATATTTGTCAATGTGGTTATTCCATGACCTTGGCACTTGCTTCAATCCATGCAAAGCTTCCTCAATATATACAAAGCTTTCTTCAATTTTAAAACTTTTTCTTCATGTACTTTAACCATATAACCTAATAGTTATTCAATATAGACTTCTTCAAAATAGCTGTTAAGGAAGGTTGACTTTACACCTAGCTGATAAAATTTTCATTTTATTTGAGCAACCAAAAAAATGAGTAAACAAATAGCATCTATTTGAAATCATTATCGTAATCAACTCTATGCTTTTGCTTATATCCTTTAATAACAATTCTTAATTTGAATTTTGTACCTCTCTATTAGTATTCTTCTTCAATTTGCATACCTATTTGACTTTAATATCTTCATAACCTTTAAGAAGAATTGCTAATTCAGAATTACTTTTTTTAATTGCCTTGATTTCCTTACCTAAGGCTATATCTTATAAGACTTCTTTATAATTTAACGACTCACTATCTATAATAAGACAATACAATTCATCAATATTAACAATAACTTCATTATATATTACATAAATGTCTCCTATATCTTTCATTTTCCTTGACTTCTCATTTGAAATTTCTTCATAAGGTAACAAAAGTGGTGAAGGAGGTGGAATTATTTCTTGTATAGGTACCATAATCTTTTGTTCTTCTTCTTCTCCAAAATAAGGAGGAAAAGTATAAAATTTCTCTTCATGAGCCTCCCAATTCCACATAGCTTTCTTATTAAATTCAACATCTTAACTTATTACCACTTTACCATTATTTGGATTGTATAATATGTAGTCTTTGGAATGTGAGTCATATCCAATAAAGACATGTTTAATACTTCAATCATCAAACTTAGATCTTTCTTGGTGTGGCACTTGAGCATATCCAATGCTTCTAAAACTTAAAAATAATAGACACTAGTCTTTACTCCACTCCATGCTTCATTAGGAGTGTAATGGTTGATATTTTATGTTGGAGAGAGGCTGGACAAATACACTGCACAAGAAACAACTTCAATTTAAAACTTCTTAGGCATATTTTTGGCTTTCAGCATGCATCGTTCCATATTAACGATGTTTTATGTTCTTTCTCTAGACTATTCCATTTTATCATGGTGATTTAAGAACTATTAAAGGATGATGGATGTCATGAGTTGCACAAAAATTAATGAATTCTTTGGAAGTATTTTCGCCTCCTTGATTGTATCTTAAAGCTTTGATTTTATAGCTACTTTCCTTTTTCACAATCATCTTAAAATTCTTCAAAGCAACAAAATCTTTTGATTTTTTTAAAGAAAATAAACCTAAGTTTTTAACTAAAATAATCAATAAAAAGTTAAAAATTTTCTTACTAAATGAGGGTGGATTGATTGGTCCACATATATCAGGATGAAAAAGTTAAAACGGACTAGTTACTTTTAATGTTGCTTATTTAGGATTTTGCCAACTTCTCTTCTCATATAACCTTGAGAGCTCCAAAATTTAAGTATCCAAATCTCATGTGTCAACATCATATTTCATTTGGCAAATCAACTTTCAAACATTCTGCTTCTAGTGTTCTGATGTTCAATTTGGACATCCTATTCTTTGATATATAGTCACTTTAGCAATCAAATTAGAGATTTCATCTTGAAGCCAAAAATTTTTATTTTTCGTAAAAATTTCACACCCCTTTTCAAGGAGTTTGCCTAATTTTAAAATATTATTTTTTATCTTACGCATATAATAAACACCGGTGATCAACTTGCGACTACTATCTTTGGAAGAGATGAGATTGTACATTTTTTTAATTTGTATTTTTGACAAGTCTCTAAAAGAAACAACGCTTCTTATCTTCTCATCAAGCCCTACAAATTTGCCTTTGTATCCACACATATGATTGCTTGCACCATTATCCAAGTAATATATACTATCAATATTATTCTCTTCTTCTTTGCTTATTAGGAATAAAGTTGACTCTTCGATTTCTTGATTTTCATTAATAAGATTAGCCTTTTCTTTTATATTATCAATGGAATAACGACATTTGCAAGAATAATGGACAATTTTATGATAATTAAAATATTTAACTTTAGACTTGTCATGCTACCTATCAGTCATATCTAAATAGTAGCATCATCCTCTTTCTCTTATTCTTTTATTTGCTCTTTGTAATGTTAGCTTCCCTCTTTTTTGTTTCTGATGTTTCCATTCTCCTTTCCTCTTCCATATTATCCTATTCCTTGTTTACATCCTCTAAATTTATTCTCTTCTCCTTCATCATTCTTTAAAGAATTCTTAACTTTGAGAACTTGTTCCAATAACTTCTCTTGATCTTTTCTTTATGGTCTTGTAAAACCCACTAATTCTTCAATGGTCACTAAGTCTAGATATTTTGACTCTTCAATGACACACACCACATAATCAAATTGGGAAGTTAAATAATGAATAAGTTTATCCACTACACAAACATCTTTCATCTTGTCTCTATATCTCTTTAATTGATTTATAGTCCCCTTTAGTCTTGTATATAATTCAAAATTGACTCGAATTTCTTTATCTTCAAATTTTCAAAAATCACGCTTGAAGTCTCATCTTCTTCACTTTATCAAAACCTTAAAAAGAATTTTATAAAAATACCCCATATTTCCTTCGAGCAAGTAATATCGACTATTTTCTGAAAAAAATCATCCAAACATTGATGGATGAGAGTGAGAGATTGATGATCTTTCTTTCTTATGTTGAACAAAGTTTATTTATGATTTTGAGATAAGTTTCTTTATTTTGAATCTTTACATAACCTTTCTGTACAATCTCTCACACATCTTTAGAGTGAAGCAAAGCTTTTATGCATAGACACTATTTCTTATAATTCTCCTTTATAAGGCGAGGAAATTGGAAGGAAGTGAGTCCATGATTTGTCATTTCTTACTTTCCTCACAATACTTTTTTTTGTGTTTTAAGAAACTTGGATCTAATATCACTTTATTGAGAAATGAGAGTATAGAGAATAATTAAGAATCAAAGAAACTTTATTCTATTTTATTTTAGCTATTACAAAATGGACTATGATATTTATAGAAATATACATCCTCTATTTACGAGAAAATTATTAAAAAACATAAATTAATATAAATATAAATGACTCATCTAACACTAGAAGAATTACAAAAAAAATCTCTTGAATTAATTCACATTACTTTCAACGCCAAATTATCCTAAGAATCAAATCTTGAAAATTTCAAATTACTATTTTCAACAATTTCTTTAGTTTAAGAAGATGGATATTAATGTTAGAGACTTCAAAGATAAGGAAATTATATGGTTAAATATTGGGAATGGTTGCAAATATGCTTGAAGCAAGAGTTTATGCTAGGAAGTGTTAAATTTCTTATAGTATCTTGTTCAATCAAGCACAACACTACAAGTTAGAACCACAATAGCAGCTTGGACTCTTATCAGAGCAAATGCATTGACTAATAAAATAATGTCTTATGGAGACTCAGGTTTTGATTCACATTATGCCTTTTCTTATCCACTGAACATTTAAGATTAGAAAAGCACTGGATTTCCACTTCTTTTTGGGTTCTAATGTCACTTAAGGAATGCCTAATCTGTCTCTCAAAGGGCGACTCCTCCGTTGCTAAGTATTTGAATAACATCAAAAGGATTGCTGATGAAATTGCAATCATCCATGGACCAGTCGATGATACAGATCTGGTTATACACACTTTGAATGGATTATCTCTAGAGTTTAAGGAGGTTAGCGCTGCCATTCGAGCCAGGGAAACACCAATTACCTTTCCAGATCTACACGAAAAGCTTGTTGATCACGAGGCTTTTCTCGCTCGTCAAGCTCGGCTGCATGAGTCTTCTGTCACTCCAACAGTGCATATGGCTGGGAGATCCCGGAATCAGGGATCTGGACGTCAACATCAGTCCCGTACCCTTTGGCAAAATGCGTGCCTGGGCACATCTCATCAATCCTCCCGCTCCAGCTCTAGTAACTATCGTACAGGAAGGCATCAATCACAGCGTCTATCCCCATCTGGCATCCCTCTCAGCAGTGATATAGTATGCCAGTACTGTGAGAAGTCTGGTCACACAGCCAAAACTTGTTGGCAGATTCATGGGAAACCTGGCAAATCTTGATCTCGTCCAAATGTGCATTTTGGCTAAGTGAATAACGCTGCTGATGATCACTGGATTCTTGACTCCGGGGCTTCGCATCACGTAACAAACCACCTGCAGAATCTATCTCATAGCACTCCATACAATGGCGCGGATCAACTTCAAGTTGGAGACGGTTTTAACTTACCGATCACGCACATGGGTAATTCATTTCTTCCAACAAAAACCAAACCAATTTTTCTTGATAAAGTTTTACATGTGCCTCACGTACAAAAAAATCTTATTTCAATTAAACGATTATGCACAAAAAATAACGTCTCCGTTGAACTGTTTCCAAATCATTTTCAGGTGAAGGATCTACAGACGAAGTCGGTGCTCCTCACAGGGTTTGCCACAGTGACCTCTACGATCTCTGTCTCCCGTCCAGCAAACCTGCAGTCGTTCATGTCACTGTCCCTAGCTTGTCAGTCATTCATCACATTTTAGGTCACCCTTCAAATAAAGTGATGAAATTTCTTCAATCTCGTTTTAAGATTCCGTCAAATTCAGTGTCAAATAATGTTTGTATTCCTTGCAAGTGTTCGAAAAGTCATAAACTTCCTTTTTCTTCGCAAAAATTATGCAGCACTAGACCTTTAGATATTATTTTTTCTGATGTTTAGGTCCAGCTCTAGTAGACTCTATTGATGGTTTTCGATACTACGTTATTTTTCTTGACCATTTTTCGAAATATATTTGGCTTTATCCTATCAAAACAAAATCTTCCATCTTTGATATTTTTGTAAAATTTAAATCTGTCGTGGAAAAGTTTTACAATGAATCCATTAAAACATTCTACTCCGACAATGGCGGTGAGTTTATCAAATTAAAATCTTTTTTTGCGACCCATGGCATTACTCATTTCACATCTCCACCTCACACTCCGAAACTCAATGGCACGTCTGAAAGACGTCATCGTCACGTAATTGAAACAGCCCGTGCTCTTCTTCTTCAAAGCAAACTCCCGTCAACTTTTTGGTCCTATGCTGTCTTTATGTCGGCTTATCTAATGAATCGAATGCCTACACCTGTTCTACATATGAAAAGTCCGTTCAAAACACTTTTTCAACAACTGACTACATATACTCACCTCCATTCTTTCGGCTATTTATGCTTCCCGTGGCTTCGTCCTTACACCAACAATAAACTTCAACCTCGTTCCACGCCCTGTATATTTGTTGGCTATTCTCTTTCTCAATTTGCATATCACTGTCTTGATCCGAAAACAAATCGGCTATACACGTCAAGACACATTGTCTTTGTTGACAATCAGTTTCCGTATGACTCTCTTCTACCTAAATCCCCTTCTCCTTCTCTTACTCCACTTCCTCCTGTAACTCTTCCATGTTACTCTCTCCTCCCTGTTAATCCTGTGGCAACACACCCTGTGGCAGCACCGACTGCACCTGCGATGCTTTCACCAAATGAGACGGATCAGTCAGCTCAAGGCCTCCACAACAACCAGCCTACCGTTGTTCCCCTGCTATCTATTGTTCCAGAACCTGTCCCACCTACCAACACCAACTAGCCAGCACCTGTGACCAGCCCAAACACATCCACCTCTAACACTCATCAAATCACAACACACAGAACCCACCCGATGGTCACTCGCTCTCAAAACAATATTTTTAAACCCAAGTCCTTCAACACAACTAAACACCCACTCCCTGAAACTGATGGACCAAGAACCATTACACAAGCCCTCAAACTACCACATTGGCGTGTATCATTCTCCAATGAGTATGGTCCACTTATTCGGAATAGCACATGGGAATTAGTACCGACGTCTGAAGCAACAAACGTGATTGGGTGCAGGTGGCTGTTTTGAACGAAACATAATCCAGACAGATCCATCTCTCGTTACAAATCTCAGTTGGTGGCAAGGGGTTTCAGCCAAACACTAGGTATTGATTATTCGGAAATGTTTTCGCCGGTTGTTAAACATACTACTATCAAGGTTATACTTTCACTTGCTCTCGCCCGGTCATGGCCTTTACATCAAATGGATGTCAACAATGCTTTTCTCCAGGGACATCTAGATGAAACGGTCTACATGAAACAGCCGCTAGGTTTCGTTGATCCTAACTTTCCGTCTCATGTGTGCAAACTACGGAAAGCCATTTATGGACTCAAACAGGCTCCACGAACATGGTATCAGGAACTTCATCGGTTTCTTGTTCATTATGGCTTTATGACCTGTAAGAGTGATTCTTCTCTCTTTGTGTATTCTCGCGGTGATACTTTGATGTATTTTTTAGTTTATGTAGATGATTTGCTTCTCACTGGAAATTCATCTGTACACCTCAAAACTTTTATTGAGGCAATTTCGACAAAGTTTTCTCTCAAGAATCTGGGGACTCCATCCTACTTTCTTGGTGTTGAGTTGATTCTGAATCACAGCGGCCTCTTTTTATCTCAGCAACGGTACATTCATGATTTACTTCTTAAGTTCCATATGGCTGATTGTAATCCGTGTGCTACACCTCTTTGCACGTCTACTATACTAAAACTTGATGATGGTTCTGCCAATACCGATGGATCATTCTATCGGAGTATTCTTGGTGCATTATAGTATGTGCTCTTGACAAGACCTGATCTAAACTTTGCGGTAAATAAGCTTTCTCAATTTATGCACCGACCCTCAGAGATTCACTTCCGGCAACTCAAACGGGTTCTGCGGTATCTGAAACACACACATGATTATGGTCTACAATTGTACAAAACTAATGATCTTCGAATACGAGCTTTCAGTGATGCCGACTGGGGTGGTAATGTTGATTATAGAACGTCGACGTCTGCCTATGTTATCTACCTTGGGGACAATCCTATTTCCTGGTGCTCCAAGCGTCAACGAACGGTTGCTCGCTCTTCTACTGAGGCTGAATACCGAGCAGTTGCTGGTACCATCGCAGAGGTCATGTGGATTCAGAATTTGCTTCAGGAATTAAAAATTTGCCCATCGGCGCCTCCTACAATCTTCTGTGACAACCTTGGGGCCACGTATGTCTCCTCCAACCCAGTTTTTCACTCACGAATGAAACATCTATCACTTGACTATCACTTCGTTCGGGAACAAGTTCAACAGTGACAACTTTTAGTCACCCATGCGTCTACTCGCGACCAGATTGTCGATGGTCTCACTAAAGCCATCTCCAGGGATAACTTCGAGTCTTTTCGTTCCAAGATGAATGTTGCATCTCGCACCTTCATCTTGCGGGGTGTAATAGGGATAATATTTTGAACAAGTCAAATATATCTTAGTATTAGTCAGTTATAATTTACTCTCCTGGTTTATAGGAATTCATGCGTGTATTCATTATTTATACTTCTTTGTAAACAATCATTTTCTATGTGAATATACATAATTACACATTCTGTTCAATCCTGTTTAATTCGTAGCCCTGTGAGAGAGTAAAGGAAAAAGGTCATTGAGTAAAAGTTTCGTAGGGGTCGAACAATCTGTCTTGCACAGTTTTTCAAGGAAAGTCTTAGCTATATGTCGGAAACTCGCTGGGTTCGAACTATTGTAGCCATTTTTGTCCTGTAGTGAGATAATGTGCACTTTCCGTCTTCTGGCTGCTGTGATCGTATGGTAGTATTTCGTATTTTTATCTCCCTGATTGAAAAAAATTTCAGAGAACACAACACGAAATGGGATTTGTCGTGTGAACAATGATGTTCCCAAAACTTTGGAGTGTGGTTTTGTAAGGTTTAGCAGTAGAATAACTAAACCAGACACATAAACAATTGGGATTTTAAGTGATCATCTTATTGAAACTCAACGTGGCTTTTAATCTCCTTACAAATAACAAGAAAGAAAAAGAGCATACCACAAATAACTCAAAGTGGTTAAGATAAAATCAACAGCTAAAAACTCTAACAACCCAAAAGAATAGGTATTTATTCAACAGTCCTTGACTGAATCAAATTCTTCTAACAATCCCTCCCTTGAACTTATTTCTTTTGTCAAGAATCAGTTCAAGTCTAAAATAATGTACACGCCAAGTTCGTCAAGTTCGTCACACAATTTCTGAAATGCTTCCAACTAATTAGTTCAAGTCTGAAACAGTGTACATGCCAAGTTCTTCACACAATTTCTGAAATTCTTCCAACTTGAGAGGCTTTGTCAACAGATTAGCAAGTTGATCTCGAGTACCACAAAATAGCAAATTAATAGCTCCTTCTTTAGTAAATTCCTTAAGAAAATAAAATATTACCCTTATGTGCTTGGAACGACCATATAGAATCGGATTTTTAGATAGCTTAATAGTCAAAGCATTATCACATATTAGCTTTGTTCCTTCCGTTTGTGAATGACCAATTTCTTTGAGTATCCTCCTCATCCAAATAGCTTGGCACGCACATGCAGCAGCTGCAACAAACTCAGCTTCTGTAGTCGATAAGGTGACTATTTGTTGCTTTCAAGATGACCAAGCTACTGCTCCTCCACTCATTATAAACACGTAGCCTGAAGTACTCTTGTTATCTTCCATGTCGGTCGCATAGTCACTGTCAGTAAATCCAATCAAATCACTAACTCCTCCCTTTTTGTAGAACACACCATAGTTCACAGTACCTTTCAAGTACCTTAAGACCCTTTTAGCTGCTGCAAAATGCTGTTGT
>JAOTIZ010000006.1:29368328-29383713 GCA_027123425.1 Erythroxylum panamense | reverse complement strand
GACTTAAAGAACCCTCTCCATGACACATTTCAGTCATCTAAACCATGTTTCATGCATATTCAAGCATGGAGAACAACATATCTTAACACCAAACTCAAAATCATAATATAGAGAGAGATGAGACAAAATTTACCTAAACCTTCCTTTGATGATATCTTCAAATCCTTTAAGGTTT
This sequence comes from Erythroxylum panamense, assembly GCA_027123425.1. Taxonomy (NCBI): domain Eukaryota; kingdom Viridiplantae; phylum Streptophyta; class Magnoliopsida; order Malpighiales; family Erythroxylaceae; genus Erythroxylum; species Erythroxylum panamense. Next base: position 29,383,538 of record JAOTIZ010000006.1, on the reverse strand, counting down.
TCTCAAATCTAATGATAGATTTGAGTTCCTTGACCCCAAATTAGCTTAGAACACCTTGATTAAGGTTGAAGAATAAAAAAGAAGGGTGAATTATGATGATGGCCAAAACTTCCTCTTCTTCCTCTCTTTTCTCCTTTCTTCTCCTTTCTTTTAATTAAAACTAAGTGCTTTAAGTCTTTATTAATGGATCCCTTACATGGAGAAGGGTCTAGAATATTGTCCCTTCTTTGACCAAAATATGGTAAAATTACCTTTTTGCCCTTAGGTTGTATGAAATTACCATTCTACCCTCCAAACTTTCCTAAATTTACAATTAAGCCCAAAGTCTAGAAATCTCCAAAACTTTTATTTTTATTTTGGTCCTTGGACTTTTGAAAATAATAACTAAGCCCCTTAACTTTATAAAATTACATATTGGTCCTCCAAGAATTGAAAATTTACATTTAATTCCTTTGACTTTCAACAATTTGCAAATAAGCCCTTCAGGACATTAACTTTTATAATTAAACTTTCTAAGTGTCCAATAAGTCTATAAATCTTGTCTAATCACCTATAAGGCATTAGAACACATTTAATTCGACTACCATGATAATATCCATCCAATGGACTCAATTTTATACACTTAAAAGCTTATTTGCCGAAAATCTCAATGATTTCACATATCGATGAGCTATAAGTTTATGTACGGGCATATAACAATATAAATCATTGGCATACGTACCAAAAGGATTAATTCATCTTTGAATTCATATACAACCATGTATATATATATATATATCAATATATAGTAGTATCTCCAAATACAGAACAATCACCAAATGGCTCAAAAAGTCCAATATTACAAGAAGAGACAGATAAATGAAGAAGACATAGAGGAAGTTGTTGTTCAAGAAGATAAGGAATAAGCGAAGGAAGATGAAGAGGAGGAGCTAAATGAGGAGGCTATTAAAGAATTATCGAAAGTCATATTAAGTACAAGGGGTTCCTACTCCCCATATAATAAACTGTCAAAGTCAATCAAAGATCTAGGGGATTTTTATTATTCCTTATTCTATTGACAGTTTATTGTTAAAAAGACATTAACGAAGTTAATTGGTTTTATTAATTTGATTCCTCATGTCCATATTATCTTGCAATATGTGGCCAATTTGTAGGCTACTGAACCTTCATGTGGGAAAACGGGTGAAGCAAGGTGTTGATTACAGATCCAAGTTAAAGGACATACTGAGAAATCTAGCTACAAGACTCATAAAGAAGCGTAGGTTGAGAGGTAACCCAACAATTAGGTTTTTTTGTTTTGATTGAGTAATTTGTAGGATTCTCGTTAGTAGTTTATTTATTTCTATAATTATAGTTTGATGGTTCGAATTTTGTACTTAAGATTTGATGGAGTTCTATAAGCTATAAAGGCAGTATAACCCCTTGCCTAAGAGTATAACAGATTTCTCTGGCATTGGATGGAAGTTAACAACATTAGACAAAGGTTAAAATATTTTTCTATCAAGAGAGTACTAGTTATCCTCACTTTCTACTATTATCTTTCCTATTTTTCATTATTCTTGCATGTTTTGTACATTAAGGACAATGTACAACTTCAATATGAGGGAAAGAGTTAGGAGTCAACCTTGGTAAATTTATTATAATTAGCTTAATAACGAATAAATTCGAGAAATTTTTTTTAAAGAGGATGTTGATCAAGATGAATCATTATAAGTTTGGTTGTGATTATGATTTGATTTATTTAAGCAGCCAGTTATGAGTTTTGATGCGGAAGGCCCTTGTAGAAGCCTTACCTATCTTTAAAGTTGATTTCAATTTATTTTATTAATTTTGAGAATTAATAGTTGATTTGCATCATGATACTTTATTTATAATTTGTACATATGTTGAGTTAAATGTGAATTCTTTTTGAGCATTTTTATTACCCTACATATAAAAAAAGGAGTTTGTAAATAAGTTAGCATACATAATTTTACTCCACCAGCCTTTTACCATAAAAATGTTAAAGTTAAAGACTAGTACTAATAGCCCTTTAAGATAGTGATCTAGTTGAGTAATCGAGAGTATTCATGACAAGGTGTTTACTCTCGCATAAAAAGGTTAGGTGACTTTTCAGAACTTTTAAATGCTTTTATATTGTTTAAATTTAGTGTTCTAATAAGGGATATGTAAGTGTCTAAAGGTTTTAACATTTTTCTTATATATGTTAACTTGACGCACTAAGTGGAATAGTGTGAATTGAGTTGAAATTTAGATAATTGTGGATTGAATTGGATTGATTTATAATTTAAGGCAATTAACTAAATGCTTAACATTTTAGTGAGCTTTGCAATTAAATGAATAGTAAAGAATATTGATGGATGTACTTTTTGTTTAATTCCTTCTCAGAGTTGTTTCTTATTAATTTGAGATTAATGAATTGATTTGCTTAAGGATAAGAGTTTTTTATTGTTTGTTAATGTCTTATTTGCCTTCATGGATAAAAAGGAGAAGAATTGGGGGAAATCAGGAAAAAAAATAAAAAATAGAGTTATTTTAGAGGAACCTAGGATTACGAAGGATATGTTCGTGTAAGTCTACATGCCAGTTTGGATGACTATGTAGCTCTTTGGGATCGTATTTATTTACAATTTTCGAAGAATTGAAGTAACATTGAGAGGTGAGTGTTTCCACTTTAGAAACCATAATTTGAGTTATAAAAGGGCAAAATGAAGAGAAAACAAGGGGGTTCGTAAAAGGTTTGTAGGAGGCTTAAGTTAGGCTTAGGCAAACACAAAATGATGGCCGAGAATAATATAGAGAATGGAGAACAAGCATAGAAACATATTTGGATTGATTTCCATCAATCTAAAGTGGATTTTATGAAGATCAAAAGGGATTTCATCATGTCTCTTTTAACTTTCAAGTTTTTATTTAGTTTTGATGTTATGTCTTTTGTGATTATGAACTAAAATTTTGCTAGAACTTGGATTATATGAACCATAAATTAGGATGGACCTTGTGATATGGTTCTTTACTTAATGCAATTTTATTTTTGATTCATTGCTATTTAATTATATGTTTTAATTCTTGAATTAATATGTTCGGAATATTTTTTAAATGTATGATTTTATATAATTGATATTGCGAAATTATTTTGTATGAATAGAATTACCATAATTAGAAAGAGTTGCATGCAACTTAGAGACGCGTCGACATAAATTTTTGGATTAGAGTCAAACCTAATAGTGAAATTTACTAATTAATAATGCAATCTTAAAGATTTTAACTAGAAAGAGATTTTAACTAATCAACTAAGAGTGAGTTATTAATATTCTTGAAAAAGATATTAACATAAATAAGAATTTCCAAAATCTATTGATTAGTGATTGAATTACATGATAAAGGGTTAATACTTAAAAAATCATAAAGGGGATACAAAGTCTAGGTACCTTTTTTTTCTTTGATTATTTCTAAGATTAATATTTGGTTTACTTAATCAATTGTATTTTAGTTTATTATTTCAATTTTAAATTTCGTCAATTATAATCACCATAAGTCGTTAGACTAGATAAGAGAAAGACAGTAAGTACTAATAATTCTCGTCTTCATATAAGATCGACCCATACTTATCAGTGCTAGTTATAGCTCCTTACACTTGTTATAAAACATATCAATCAATATACTTTAATACATCAAAAAGAGGTTTGAGTTATGTCAAAGAAATGAAGTATGGAATAAAATACAATGTAGGTTAGAATTATAAACTATAGGGTTTATTCTAAAGTGATTAGGCATGACTTCTAGATGACATGATAAGCACCTTAAGCCATTGTTTTAATTTTGGATTAGGAATATTCTTAAAGTGTTCCAAGAAGCAAGATGTTATTGCATGATCAACAACTGAAGTAGAATTTATTGTAGCCATAGCATTAGTCAATCAAGTTTGTGGTTAAGAAAAAATGTTTATTGATTTGCACTTTGAGCAATTAATGAGTACTGGGGTGATGATGAACTACCAAGCAAGGATAGCTATCTCCAACAATCATGTCTTTCATAAGAAGACAAAACATTTTAACATTAAGTTGTTTTTTCTTGAAGAAGTAGAAAGAGATGAAGTTTTTAAGTTTGAAGTACTATAAGACTGATGTTCAACTTACAGACATCTTTGCAAAGGCTCTTCCAAGGAGCAACTTTGAGTTTCTGAGAGAGAAACTTGAAATTTATAACTACTAAAGCAAGGAAGAGTGTTGAATTATGCCACAGTGGCTACAAAATATTAATTTGGCCAAAAAAATAAATGTACGCACACGTGGAATTAAGAATGCATAAGAGAATTTAAAGCCGTATCTACAACACTTTGTTTTTTTTCTTTACCAAATTTTTAGGAGTTTTGTTTTAAATTATTTTGCTAATTATAATTGCAGATGTTAATGGCAGTATTTTAAGAGCTTATTAGTCGTGTAAACATGTTCCATTTTACCTGCTTTTGTTTCTAAATTTTTGTTACAAGATTTATGTATTTAAGTTGTTGATCATTCAATGATTCAGATAAGAAGTTTCTAACATATTTTTCATTCATGTTCTTGCTTTCTTTCATTGCTGTTTTGTTTGATTATGTCCAATTAGTAACTAAAATTCTAACAACAATAAAAAGGCCAACACCTTGTAAACAAATGCTGCTTCATTTACAACACGTAGAAGAAAACTAATGCAAGGATATTTATGAACGAGCAAGTTGATATCAAGTCAAAAGTTATTTTAATGGTTTATAGAAATAGCACTAGCTAAACGAATAACCAGCTGACTATTCGATATAGCCTACAGATGAAACCTGCTGTGTAATCTAAAAACAGCTTTCTCAAGTCTTTCTAAGTGAAATTTGCATGATATATGTCACCAACTTTTACCTTTGTCTTTGCTAGTTATTGGACCATACATTGCTATTTTACTACTAAGCAGTGTTTGTGAACACCCTGTGGTTTACCTTTTCATAAAAAACAAAAAAGAAGAAAACGTGAACTTACTGAGCAGTCTGTTTGGGGAGTTTGATATATGGCATGCTTCTTCCGGTATAGGCCCAAAGAAAGGATGAGTGCGTGATGGATCCAGACTTTTAGTAATGGACTCCAAATGATGAATGATGAAATGGAAATGACACAGTAATGTTTAATCAAGCTAAGTATGCAAAAGTACAAAAGAAAATAGAGATGCGGATTAGTTGGATCAAGAGCTATGTAATTCTTTGGACTTCGTTGGGACGTCGTATTGGGAGTGATGAAGGTAATGAACATTTTCTTGAGCTGCACAAGGGGATTAAGAGAAGGTAGTTAATCAAACATAGTTGTCCACATCAGGCTTTGCTTAACCTACCATTATTGTCATAGAATAAGACCTAAACCGCCCACGCGACCGACCTTAGTTAGCAAAGTTAAGGTTTTATTTATTTTTTAAAGTAACTTTAGCTCACAAAGTTAACCTATGAAGTCATGATATAGAAAAGCTTTGAAAATACGTTACATTAGAATATAAAAAGAATTATGACCTTTTATCTCTATCAAATACGTGTACCACTGCCCTGCTTTTTTTTTAATCTATGAATACAACGTGTCGCATTGTAGGAGGATTCCAAGGAAGAAAAAGACCGCAACCTGCGCTTTGAGAAAAGGAGCTGGCTGGGCAATCAGATGTGGACGCGTGAAAGAGTTCATCTTTTTGAAGGAAAAGGAGTAGATGAAATTTGGGAAAAAAAATAATAGTAAGCCTTCTTATTTGGAATACTCACTTGTGAATTGATGACGTGGCGCGCATTCAGGTCTTGGTGGAATGACGCGTTGTAGTCATGCAACGGTAGGTAAGGACTCGTTCCCACTAAACTCGTGCCACCTGTCCTGATAATCTATTTTTCCGAATAATATTTAAATTTTATTTTTGGCTTATTGAAACGCTGTGTTTTAAATCATATCATGATGTCAAAACTGAATTCTCCAATTCTTAATATCCTATTTATAATTCAAATCTTGAATGGATTTAATTTAAAGAATTAAGTTGGAGGTCAATTTATGATGATAAACAAAGTTAAGGAAAAACAAACTTAAATGTTATAATTTGTCGTATTCATATATGTCAATTATCCAACATTAAGGATGGCAATTGTACCCGAACCCGATGGGTACCCGATAAAATTATCCGAACGGGGACAGGTATGGGGAGCAAATTTTTACCCGTGGGGCGGGTATGGGGGGTTAGCAAAAATACCCGTCTGATATTGGGGCGGGTATGGGGATACCACCCCCCATACCCGTTTACCCATTTACCCGTTATATAGTAATTACAATTTTGCCATTATATATATATACATACAAACCCAGCAATTAAATAAAGATAAGCTTATTTAAATTCAGTATGTATGTATAAATGTAGCATGAAAATTTAAAAGAAAAATAAATAGTCCATTCATATTAAATAAGCTTATCTTAAAAAAAAACGAATAAACGGGTATCCGATGGGGGTCAAACCCCCAATGGGTACGAATATGGAGGGTGCCAAAAAATCTCCTACGGAGATGAAGACGGGTATAAAAGTGGAGGCGAGTTCATGGGGCGGGTACGGAGGATGGCATACCCGCCCCCCTGCCATCCCTAATCTGGATGGTTTATGAGGCTCGATTGAACGTAGCCTGAAAGTGATGATTGCAAGATGGTTATATATATATAATTCAAAATTAATTCGTTATTTATTCAAAAATATTAATATTTTAAAAATTAAATTAAATGTTAGATATCTTACCCATTAAGCAATAATTAGATTTTTGAATTGCAACGGCGTTGGTGTTGGTGAATGAGATTCACTAGAGTCAGAAACCAGCGTCCAACCAGAGTCCTTGTTGGAAACAGCTGTGAACCAGTTCGAAGCCAACGAGACTCTCAAGAGACCGCACTGTCTATGTACATACTTATCCTATCTAAATCTAAACTAAACTAAACCTGTCAACTGTTGCACTGTCTTCCATACATCAACGCTTTGAACTCTTGCCTTACTAATTTTTCACATAATCTTTTATTTTAGAAAAACCTTGTATAACAAAAAAAAAAATACAAGAAAAAAAACAAATTTAACTCAAACCTCTAAAATACAAGACTTTTTGTGCATTTTTGCGGAGAAGCTCCTAGATTCTTAATAAAGATTCTTGAAGGATACAAAGATTCGAACGTAATATGATTGATTGTGAGATTTGTCAGACTATCAACACATTAGTTCTTTTCTCAAAGCAAATTTACTTTTTTAAAACTTCAATATCTATTTATAGGATAGCATTTGTAGATTCTCAAAAGATAATACTAACCTACTCTGTGCTTTGATTAGAAGAACTAAGTTGGAGGTATGAACAGCTTTGTTGTTAAGAGCTCTCCGAAAGGGGGTGCGGCAGGCGCCCAATCCGAACATGCAAAGAAAAGCAAAACGACAAAAAGAGGGAATCAAAATTTTGCGTTTTGGATAGAGATGCGCATCGCTGGCACACTCAGCCTCTCTCTACCTATGTGTACGTGCGCTAACTGGTAGACAGCTGCTCAACTCTTCCACCGCCACCACGCACGCGGCACGCCCCATGCAATTTTGCCAAATTTATTACACTGCTCCCACTCCTACACTACTCCCATGAGCTCTTTCCATTTTCATCTATCTATCAACCGTAGAAGGAATACTTGGTGGACAAGCTTTGAATTCCATATTTTCATATTGGCATGAATAATACTTGCCAATTTAGCATTTGTCTTAATGCTTATCTTTTGACTAGGATTGTCAATTATAACTAACTAATTATACTTATATGCCAAGTTACTTGCCAATTATATACACAAATTCATTTTCCAACTACATTAAGGATTAAAGAAAAAGACTACAAATTATTTGTACTTTTTAATTTAAAAATAATCTTTTTATTAATTAAAGTCATTAAAGTTCTCAAAATCTCAATTTATTTGCTTTCTCCGTTGTCGTTTATGAGAAATCCCGGGACCATATATATATATATATCATCGTTAATGAAAAAAGAAAAAGAAAATGAGCCCACAGCTGTCCTCTAAGCATTGCCTTACAATACCATACCTCTCTTGTCCTCAAAGCACACAGCTAAATCGTTAACGTTACAGCCTGTCTCGATCCGTCTCTCTGGTAACACTATATATCTCCTCAGCGAACTCCGAACGTCTCATCCTGTTCTCAACTGCGACGCCGTCTCCGCCACTTCCTATCACTACCGCCGCAGCCATGGATCCGTGCCCTTTTTTGCGGGTCCTCGTTGGTAATTTAGCAATCAAGTTGTCGACTTCTTCGTCGTGTTACTGCAAGATCAAGCTCAAGAACTTCCCTACTCGACGAGCTACAGTCCCTTTAGCAGACCAAGCTCAAAGCCGCGAAAAGCTCAATTCACTCGCTGCATGCTTCACTCTAAACAAGAACCAGATCAATGGTATCTTGGCGTGTAAGAAAGTTCTTAGTTTGAGCGTAGAGGTGTACCAACGTGATGGTCCGACTTGTGGGTGGACTAATGGAAAGCTTTTGGGGAAGGTGACCGTGCCAGTTGATCTCCGAAAGGTGGAGTCTAAGCCTTGTATGATGCACAATGGTTGGATTAGTATTGGCAAAAATAAGAGAGAGTCGTCGGCTCAGTTTTGTTTGTGTGTAAGAGCTGAGCCTGATCCAAGATACGTGTTTCAGTTTGGTGGGCACCCAGAGTGTAGCCCGCAGGTTTTGCAAGTGCAAGGAAGCGTTAAACAGCCAGTTTTCACTTGCAAATTTAACTTGAGGAATGCCCAAGATCGGAGTTTAAGATCAAGGTTGGTTTTTTCACCTCCCCTGCTGTGTTTTCTTTTGTTTAAATTTTTGTTCTTTTTAATTGTTCATAATTTGATCGATGAGAAAGTTTGAGGACAAAAAGGTGGAAGAAAATTGTTGAAACTGTTGAAGATTAGGTAACTTTTGTCAACGGGAAAGTATTCCTTGTTTCAATGATGAGAAGTAATTTATGAAGGAAAAAGTTGATGATTTTGTTAGAATCTGAAGATGCTATGTTTGTAGAATGAGCTACTCTTAGCTCTATGTTCTTTAACCAAGTGATGATTTTTATTGCGACATTTGTGTTCTGCGTGTCTTTTGAGTCTCCAAGTCATCCTAATTTATATTGTGACATTTGTTTAGGCCATCAATGTCAGAACCAAGCACATCAAAGAATTGGTTGTCCTCTCTCAAGTTGGAGAAAGACCAACCCACAAAAGAACGAAAAGGATGGACAATCACAATCCACGACCTGTCTGGCTCACCAGTTGCAATGGCATCAATGGTGACCCCATTTGTGCCGTCGCCTGGGTCTGACCATGTTAGTCGGTCCAACCCTGGGGCATGGCTGATTCTTCACCCGTCACAAGGCACCTGGAAGCCCTGGGGTCGCCTGGAGGCATGGAGAGAACACGGTACACTTGGAAACCGCTTTGAACTAATACATGACTCAGTTGCTGCCACACCAACCACGGCCACCGTGGTCAATTCAACTATTAGTACCAAAACTGGGGGCAAGTTCACCATTGATATGACCAATAGTCTTGCCACCCCAACATGTAGTCCGCACAGCAGTTGTGATTTCGGTTCTGGGTCAGGATCAGGATCATGGTCAGGATCCGATTTTGGAGTTGGATTCTTGTCACAGTTTTCGTTCAAAGGTTTTGTTATGTCATCAACCGTAAAGGGTGACAAAAACTGTGCCAAGCCTGAGGTGGAAATTGGGATTAAACATGTGAACTGTATTGAGGATGCGGCTACTTTCGTGGCACTAGCAGCAGCTATGGATCTAAGTATGGACGCCTGCAGGTTGTTTTCGCATAAGCTAAGGAAAGAGTTGAGACAACAGAGTCAGAATCTTTTCGTTTGATGACGGGTTGTTTGTCGTTTTTTGAGGATTGGAAATGAGTTGGTTAGGTGTTTAGATTCTTTTTCATCGGCTGATATAACTAGCAGCAGTTTTTGAGCTGTATGTTAATGGATTCATTTTTTTGTACAGTACAGAAAGGAATGGCAGTCTAGGCTTTAATTCTTAATACTTCTTTCTTGTGTCACTCGCATTTTTTATCATTTAGTTCACAATTCAGTTCATCTATATATTTCTTTTTCTATTGTTCTACAACTTCTGTAATTTCTGTTTCTGGTGAGAATCCAACGCTGGTAGCTATCAATGTCAATAATTAACTTTCAAGTTGGCAAAGAGTTGTGAGCTTCTCTTTTCCTTTTGCCTTTTTCAGGTCGACTGGTAACATTTGTCTGCAACCTACACGCCAATCCAAGTTGGTTATTTTTCTAGTCTGTCATCTTCAAGCTCCCGTAGCAGATGATTTAAGCTCATAGAACTTGATCATCATCCGAAACATTTTACCACTCTCTCAAAATCTATCCTTCGGCAACAGTTTAAAGTAAAGCACATGATTTGTTGTTCGGGAAATTTTTGTCGAATCCTATTTTTCTCACTTTTGTAGTGCGTACAGCTATATGGGTTGTCTCTTTCCAAGTTTCCACTCGAAGCCATGAGTCGCTTGCTTTTCTAACTTAAAAGTCGAGTGAGTTCTATTCAATGACACTATAAACACATAAATCACAATGCATTGGTATGTTCTGTTCAATGACAGAACAAACACGTGAATGTCTAAGTATGTTATTCTCTATTATTGTTGGAAATATCTAGAGTTGGTAGGCTTAGCTCGGCCTGGTCAGATGGCCTAACTTATTTTGGGTGGTCTGGAATCGACTTCGATTTATGCTTTAGGGGGTCAAATCGAACTAGAGATGGCCTAACTTGTTGCCATCCTTAAATGTATTATACTTCCCAACAAATGGTATCATAATACAGTTAAGACAATAACAACTTCAGTTGTAAGGTTTGAAGTGAGGAAAGTAATGGGACTAGGAATTTCAACTTTTGGCACCAAAAGGTAAGGGATTTGTGAGCGTATCGAGACATGTTGCAGGGATTATAGGATGATAAGTCGAAAGACATATATAAGCTCAACTAGGACTACCAAAACTAAATAACAATAAAAGCTCTTAAGTTGAAGGGTTGTACGTGAGGAAAACTTAGGATTATGGGAGGAAGTAGGGTAAGCATGACTTAACTAAATGAAGATCTAAACATAAATATAAGATAACAATATGACACTATAAGTGCAAGCAAAGTGCACATATCAGGATGGACTGTCCAAATAGGAAAGAGTAGAAGGAAGAAAGAAAAATGTATGATTCCTCAAGGTCTTGTAATACATCGCGTAGTGGTAACTCAAAATTGTAACATAGAGACATCTTAGGTGTTTCAACTAGTAAACCTCAGTATTCATGGATTTTGAATACATGATGCTCATATCACATGATATTAAATAAGGATTGATTTGTGTCATACACGTCAGGAAACTTTGCCACTGTCATGTTGGGGATGATAAAGGTTAAAATCATCAAAACAGGACAAGTCAAATTTAAAATATTTGATGATGTTGAGTGGAGTCTAATATGTACCAAATTTGAGGGAAAAAAACCTGATCTTTTACATGTTAATAATTTTACATATAAAATTGACGGGGACAATATTAAGTTGATTAATGGTGTGATGAATGTGATGGAAGGGAAAAGACTAGCAAGAATTAAACATCTACAAACTAATACGGGTATAATTATAGGTGGATAATTATAACAGTAGAGTAAAAAAAAAGATAGTATTGCATCATGACACATGTGACTTAGTCATGTTAGTGAGCGACGGATGAAAAAACTTCATATGGGGCCTTATTGAAGGATATAAAATATTGCAAGATAGACTTCTGCAAGTTTTTGCTCTTAGTAAAATTGTGTTCCTAGCATTTCTTTTTTTCATTCTATTACATCGTATTCTTGTTTGTAAGGTTTTAATAAGAAACTAAATTCTATCATTACCGTGTTTTTAGGGTTTGTTTATATCTCTTATTATGTTAGGGATTCTCCTTGTTCAATTCCTTATTTAGTACATGTCATATCAAGGTTGTTCTAATCCTTATTATTTATAATATTATTTTACAAAAAAGGAGAAAAAAAAGAAAAATGAGAGAAAAAGAAAGAAAAAAAGGAAAAGAAAGTGACACCAAGAGGCAAGGGTAATGGTCTAAAGCAAATTGTTCTTAAATATAGTTTGAAATTCTAGCTATTCGTTCATTGTTTTATTTGATTATTGTATTTTGTGCTTAAACCTTGATTTATTTATCTTATATAATAGTATTTATTATTTTTTTGACCTAATGATGTTGAATTCTTGTTTGAATTTGTTTAGTTCTTTAAAGAACTTGTAAAAGAATCAAAAAGTGAAAAAAAAAACAAGAGAATGTAGATAAGTATTGAGAAAAGCTAAGTAAAGAGTAAAATACAAGTGATTTATCATCTTTAAGGGTATATATGTGGAGGAGTGCATGAGAAAAAAACTTTTCTTACAACTTCCACATATGTCTCCTAAAGGTGTTCAAATGTCGAAGGAGGAGAAGGATAATTTATACCTTGTGGAGGCTATGTAAACATCATTTTGAAAGAATGAACATGATGTATAATAAGGTCATGGATACATTGGAAAAACAATTATAATAGACTGTCTAAATGCAAGGGAGATATCAACCCCGAGTGAATAATAAGAGGAGCATATTAGGCATAATCTAATAGCTCCAATGATAGTTGATAAGGGGAATGATGAATTAAGTGCTAAAGATGTTGACCTTGCAGTTGATGTCAAAAGAGATAGATTTAGCTATTAGAGAGGAGTTATGCATGATTGGAAGCAAAAAGGGAGCTTAGAATTAGAGGAGCGGATGAGAATCTTACAGCATCAAGATGACAATATCTTCCTTTAAGGATATTATTGATCCTAAAGCTTGTTTAAAGTGAGAAACAAATATAGAATTAATCTTTGACTCCTACAATTATTATGACTAGAAGGTAAAGCTGACAATAGTAGAATTTACTAGTTATGTCATAATTTAATGGGATCAAATAGTTAATAATGGGAGAAGAAACTAAAAGTGAACTATAAAGATTTAGAATGAATTTAAGGCTCTTATAAGGAAGAGATTTTTGTCGAGCCATTAGTATAAAGATATATATTAGAGGTTTAAATTTTTTACCTAATAATCAAAATTTGTGGAAGATTATTATAAGGTGATTGAAGCAATCATAATCTAAGCCAATTTAAAGGAGGATATAAAAGACACTATGACAAGATTGGATAGGTTGAATAACAAAATATCCAATGTAATAGAGTTACAACATTATACAGAATTGGAAGACATGACACATATAATTATGAATATAAAGAGACACTTAAAACATAAAGGAGCATCACAATACATAATTAATCTTAGTGATTATTAGGGGCCTAATTAGGAAAAGGATGATAAGGGTTCCTTTAAAGCAAAGATTGAGCCACGCAAAACTAAAGAGGATATCTACAATTAGGGAAAAAGTAAAATTAAAATTTAAACATCTTGAAATAAACAAATTAAATGTTTTCAATAGTTAAAAACATGGAACATTGATTCTGAGTGGAGAAGTGAAGAGAAGTTATATCTCAATCATAGATTATAGTGAAGAGGGTGTTAAGTATGATGTTAAGGATATGAAGCTTGTTAATAAGAGGGCAATAAGTTTTTAAATCGAGCAGGTTGAGTTGGAGTACTAAAGGGAAAACATATTCCATACTAGAAACCACATTCTACATAAAGTATGTAGTATGAATGTCAATAAAGGAAGTTGAACTAATATCTCTAACACTACCGTTATCAAGAAGTCGGGTTTGTCTATTATGAAAAATCCAAAGTCATATAAGTTTTAATGGATTGATGAATGTGTGAAGATCAAGGTGGACAAGTTGGTGTTGATTATAATGATCAACTGAGATTAAAAAAGAGAATGAAAAAAAGAAGAAGAGAAGGTAAAAAAAAAAGAGTGATATAGTATACTTTATAATAACTAACTTATGATTATATCTTTTTACAAAGAAGCTTATATTCCTTTTAACGTAGCTAGTGATTTAGAAAATTTCTCTTGAAAAGTAAAGATATGATAAGAGTATGACTAGCTAAAATATAGGATGATTGCATGTAGGCTGGTCAATTACAAAAGTTGGAGTTAGAGAAAGTTTAAAGATAAAACACTCATCTTGGACTAAATACCGACTCACAATTACTTTGACTTGATTAATATCTTAGGGTATTAGATAAGGCACACATATTCCCTGCAACTTTTGATGAAGACTTTGAATGTATTTCCTGATATATCTGGGTTGAATGCTAATTCACAAAAGAGAAAGTTATACATCTCTACCAATTTCAGGAACTATTAAACCTCGGTCTAATTACTGAGTTGGTCGTATCTTGATGTGCCTATATCAACCAAGAAGCTAAGGTTTACATAAAGTATTCCATTACTGGAATCATTTAAGAATAAGATCAACTCATGGAAAATAGATTTCTTTATAATACAGTTAGACTTCAGCTGATTATCTTTATAATAAGCAATATGCATGTGCATTAGAGTGTTTATTTTTATTTGGAAAGATTATAAGGGAGATTGAAAGATGTATAAAGAACTTCTTATGGTTAGGTAGAGCTGGAGACTACAATGGAGCGAAAGTCAAGTGGGAGGAGTTGTGCTTACCCAAATAAGTGGGGGAACTTGGTTTGATCTCTTTATAGGTACAACAATCAGTAAATTAACCAACAGGATTTGGAGAATGTTCAACGCTAAAGAAACCTTATAGTCAAAATGGTTGCATACATACTATCTCTCAAACATAGGTTTTTGGCAAGTTAAGACTAACAAGGATCAGTCATGGAGTTTGATACATATGTTATGGGTGAGAGACCAGCTACATCCTCACATTAAGTGTCATATTGGCAATGGTGACAATACTTAGTTCTGCTTCGACAACTGGATAAATTTGGGACTGCTATATAGAAAGGGAGACCTAAACCATCTGATTATAAGGATTCCTCAAAATGTAAAGGTGAAAGTGATCATTTTAGGAAGTAATTAGTTTCAGGGGATCATATTGTATTGCCAACCTTCATTCTTATTATTCGAATCCACTAAAGGAGTTTAAACTTGGTTGGGTCGGCCTCACGGGGCCCGTGTCCAATCGATACCACATACGGGCCGATCGGTCCATTCCTACTCACACGC
>JAOTIZ010000006.1:29351226-29368228 GCA_027123425.1 Erythroxylum panamense | reverse complement strand
TAATAATAATAATAAGATAATTAATTTTATTTCAGTTACAAGTTAATAATAAGATAATTAACTTGTAAGATAGTTAAATTTTAGATTTCGTATTTCAATAAATATGTCTAATTTCTCATTTTATTTCATCGTAATTAACAAATTACGCATACACTTCAAATAAATATTGATACAATTATAAAATAATCAATGAATTATATCTTTCTAATATATTATACTGTAGGGGCATTTTTGTCATTAACACTGTTTTTTATTCTGTCCACGGCAACCAAATACATTTATGTTCTCGGGATAGAGACAATTTTGTCTATTCTGTCCACCACAACAAAACATCTCACTGTTTCCAATTCTTGTTCTGTTCCGTCTCCAAATTTTTGCCTCATTCCGTCTCTGCATGTTGAAGACGCTAACCAAACGCATGGTTAGTTTGCTCTGGTTGATTGCCTATGTGTAGTTTCCAAGTAGAGATTTGGACGCTAAAGTTTTGTTAATGAAATTAGACACTGTGAAAATTTATACAAATACCTTTACTTAAATTCTCCAAAATTGAACATAAATTTGATAACATCAAATCATATCGGAATCTTAATTATTAGTTTTTTAGTAATAAGATCATTAGTTGTATTATAAATATGTATCACTTTGTACATCTCTTATCTATTATTTTCCATTGCATATTAATCCCTACAAGCCGTTCATAAAAATATTAAAAAAATACAACATGCTCATTCATTACAATTCATTCATGATATAAGAGCTTACATCAAATTAATTGTTTAACACTACTATCAATTAGCACAAGAGATTATAACTCACACAACATTTTCCTCTACTAGTCTCTTTACATTTTCTACACAAATTAGTCTACTTTATTTCATAATGTTTTAGTAGTTCTACATTTTAGTACTAATCATTTAATCAGTTGCTAAATTTATTACTAATATCTCATGTCTCGTTGAATTTAATTATTTTGGTTATATTATGAAGGACCTTCAAATTAAGATATTGTTCCTCCTAGATTCCATTCACAATAATCTTTACTTAATGAATATTTTGTTGTACTTCAAAAATCATGTTGCCTAGACAGTCACTCCAGTTTTCACTAGATCTTTGGCACCAACATCTCGGTAATTCGTGCCAATCCATACTTGTTAGGTTATTTACGTCTTTATTTGTTACATCAATTATCATAACCCCTTATACTTCTTGTCTTCAAGAAAAAAAAGTTTTCGTCTTCCTTTTTTATCATCTTCACATAGTTCTACCACACTCTCACAACTTATTCATTATAATATTTAGGGACCTTTCTTATCATACTATTTTTCTGGTTATAGCTACTTCCTCATTTTTATTGACAACTTTAGTCAATATCTTATATCTTAGCTATATTTCAAACTTTCAAAATCGCAAATAAAATTTTTTTATTTGTCACTAGTAAAACTTTTCAATCTGATGGAGCTCCTAAACTCATCAAAGACACTTTTTCTCAATACCTTACCACCAATGATATTACTTACCTCATTTCATGCCCCCACACTCCTCCACAAAATTGTCTTACTAAACGAAAAATTAGTCACATTACTGAATCAGACTCACCCTTTTTCTTTATGCCTCCCTTCCTAAGGTTTTTTATATTAAAGCTTTTCTATTGTAATCTATCTTATTAACCTATTACCTACCTTTGTCCTTAGTAACAAATCTCCTTATGAATCCCTATTTACCATCCCACCCAATATCTCTTGTTTTCAAATTTTTTGGTTGTATTTATTTTCCCTTTCTAAGCTCCACTTGCTTTGATAAATTAAACACCCAAATCGACTTTGTGTGTCTTCTTTGACTATTATTCTTAGTATAAATATCGATGCTTTGATTCTTCAACTTCCAGACTCTATATCTCTCACCATGTTCGCTTCCTCGAACACAACTATCCCTACGATCATTCTCTACCAATAGTATCTTTATCCTCATCCTCAACACTTCTCTCCTTTCCTTTACCTTTTGACCCACTTCCTTAGTCTTCTCCATGACTCTCCTCTGCACCTTCTCCACCTCTACCTCATCTACCACCATAATCCTACCACGTGATCACACAACCCTTGATCAGACATGTATCTCTCATTCTTTTTTTTATTACATCACTTACTCTATGCTTAATAAATTGATTGATTTTTAATAATAAAAATTATTAAAATAAATTGAACTGAAAAATTAAAAATCAAGCTTAAAAATTAGTCAATTTAAAAATTTTTATAATTAAATCAATTGAATTGATTCGATTTTTTAATCACTGAGTATTACTGCTAGGTAATTTAGATTGAGTCCTCGAGTCTTCCTCTTACAGAAATTGATATTGTATCCATAGTTATATTTTGTTAATCACTACTTATAATTGTTACCATCCATGAAGAAAACAATCAAAATAGCATACCATGCATATTTATCTTTGATAAGGTCTTTTTTTACCAAAAGTTCATAGATTCGAGTCATGGGAATAAATTTTTTATAAAAATATAAAAGATAGGTTACATATAATTAATGTTTGTCCTCTAATTTCTCATAAAGCTTAGAGCGTTATGCACTAAGGTTGTTGTTGTATTTAACTTGAAAAGCTAATTCGATGGTAGAATTTTGAATCAAATAAAATTAGACCTACCCAGAACAATGTAATTTCCATTTAGAAAAATAAAACCAATTAATGCAAGCTATTTAATGATGTTTGACAAAATATTAAATTATTGTTGACCAAATAAATTCTTGAAACCCAATTATTCCATGTCAATAATAACTTTATAGTTATTGGTTGACTTGACACAAAGCTGAAAAATAATCGAATTATGACTCGGCACAAATCTGGAAATTAACTTGCTTTTTTCACTCTATAAAGGTTGATTTAAGCATTCAAAAAACGCACGCTACATAATCTGTGTAAAAAGTCAAAAAGGGCTTCCCTCGCCGACCGTGGCCGGCTTCACATCAACGTCTTGGTTACTTTTAATTATTACTTTATTTTCAATAGTCATGTAAAAGTTACCCTTATTTATGGCTAAGGTTCTCTTTATTTATAATAAAATATAATTATAACCCCCGAAAATGAAAATATTTATATATAAAAATAATAATAATAATAATAAATGTAATCGAATCATAAATCAATTTTTATTTTTTATTTTATAAAATTATTTTTCTTTTCAATAAATTTATTAAAAATAATCTCTCTAATGTAAAGGTAAGATTGTGAAGATTTTATAAATCATTTGAATTAAACTCATAAAAAGTAATTTTTATTTCAAATGATAAATACAAAAGGTTAAAAAAGTAAAGTTTACGATTCGATTTTTTTTTTTCTAATTCAAACTTGAATACTTCTGTTCTGTGAGTTTATAGTCAATAAAATATATTTTAAATATTACCAGATTGTTAACTTTTTTTTATTATACACAACAATTCACAATTTGTAGGCCACATGAACTTGTGGCTAAGAATCAAACTAAGATGTTGACGTGGCATCCACTTCTCATTTAAACGGATCAAATACTAAGAAACCAAACTACTCTTGCTGCCAACAAAGACGACCATCCAACCCAACCCAACCCAACCATTACCATTCTCTCGCGCGTTTTCCTTTTTGTAAAAGAGAAAAACAAGACACTTGGAACTGTCAAATGATGGAAACTACTAGTAAAGACCTCGGCATCAAGCTCTTCGGCAAGGAAATCCCCCTCCCACCCGAAGATGTCTCTCCGACAATCTCCGGCGACGACGAGTTGCCTTACTCCAGCCGAGAAGTAGACGAAGAAGAAGATTATCAAAAGGTATAGATAGAGAGCATCAAGGGGAAATTTGAAGATGACCCCTTTGTCAGATGTCTAAAATGTTTGATGGGCTTTTCTTTTGCTTATCACGGAAAGCTTCTACTGGCAGTTTGCTTTCCCTTTTTTGTAAATTTGGTAGTTTTGGTTCATTTGGGATTATAACCTTTTGCAAGTTGATTTACACTCTTAAGAGATTTTATCTCATCTTTTTTTGTTTTGTTTTGTTTTGTTTTCCTTTCGCCCCTTTTCAAGTTCATTGTTTTTGGGTAATTGTGAAGAAGATGGATATTTGTTGCAAGCAGATTACTTATAACTTCCTCTACTTAGTAGGTCAAACATTTTTATCTAAACGTTAATTTTCTATTGTTGATGAGGAATTTGTTCAACTATTACTTGTAAAATTGACTTTCAGAACTTCTCTTGGTTTGTATTTGGATTCATCTCAGCAATGTAAAATCTCTTTTTGCCTCTACGTCGTGGATCTTGATTTAGAGGCATGTGAGCTATATTAGTACTGGATATTTGAAATAGCGGTTCCTTTGCGCTTAGTTTTGAGATTGGTCTAGATGTTTCTTAACTTGAATTTACTCTTTAGTCATGCTCAAGCTGAACTTTTAAAGTGCAGTTTCCTATTCGGAACTTCTACATTTCCCTTCCTAAATTTTCAATCATAAATTATGGGCTTTAATAAACTTTCCTGCCAATGAAGAGCTTTCATGGCCTTATGCCAGTGATGACAGGAAAAGTAAACCAGAATTCCAGACTCTATAGAAGCTTCTTCGCCGCCCAAGAATTTGAAAGATCCCCCAAAAAAAAAATCTCATTTTTTTAAAAAGTTTAAAACTACTTGTTATCGTTAATTCTTGTATACATGTCTGTTTCATTGTAGCTTAGTTGCTAACTGATTGGAATTTCTGGAACTTTCCATGGTTGGCAAGAATCCTTGATGTTGTTAACCAGGCCCCTGCATCTTATAAAGCAAGTCACGAAAGAGGGTTAAGAGAGCAAGAGAATTAGTTATGGGAAGAAATAGTGATAGATCACAATCTCACTTCTTATAGTTTGTCCATTTCTTGGCTTGTGCTTCTCAGTTCTTGTCCAGAGACTGATAAAACTCACGTATTTATAGAAGTTTTGCGTGACTTATTAGTGTTACTAATAAAGATGCAATGTTAAAATTCAGGATTGTCCAACAGGGAAAACTACTGAGATCCTGCAATCAGATGATGATGCTCCGCTTTCAAATACAGAGGACTCTGCACATCCAGAATCCTTGCCTGAGACTAATGTGAACCCGAAAACACCCTCTATTGATGAAGAATCTGCAAAATCAAAAAGTTCCAAGGCAGAGAAAGAACATAATGATGGTACAAGCTCACTAGAGAAAACCATAAAAAAGCCAGATAAAATACTTCCTTGCCCACGCTGCAATAGCATGGATACAAAATTCTGTTATTACAACAATTACAATATCAACCAACCTCGACATTTCTGCAAAGCCTGTCAAAGATACTGGACTGCTGGTGGTACGATGAGGAATGTTCCTGTGGGAGCAGGACGCCGCAAAAACAAGAACTCGGCCTCACATTATCGACATATAACAATCTCTGAGGCACTTCAAGCAGCTCGTATTGAAGCTCCAAATGGAACAAACCACCCTGCATTGAAAACCAATGGTAGAGTTCTTAACTTCAGCTTGGATGTGCCAATTTGTGATTCCATGGCTTCAGTGCTACATCTTGCAGATCAAAAAGCTTTGAATGGCTCACGAAATGGTTTCCGTGGTTTAGAAGAGCAAAAGATTTCAGTTTCTTGCAAGGGTGGAGGAAATGGTGATGATTGCTCTAGTGGTTCTTCTTTGACAGTAGCTAATTCAATGGAGGGAGGAAGGACTTGTCCCCAAGAACCTCTCGTGCAAAACATTAATGGCTTCACTCCTCCAATTCCATGTCTTCCTGGTGTTCCTTGGCCTTATCCATGGAATTCTGCATTACACCCACCTGCTTTTTGCCCTCCAGGGTTCCCAATGTCGTTCTATCCTTCAGCTTATTGGAATTGTGTTATTCCAGGCACTTGGAACATCCCTTTATTGTCTCCTCAGTCATCTTCTTCATCAAATCAAAATGTTTCATGCACCAGTCCTCTTTCTCGTACACTGGGCAAGCATCCAAGGGATGGAGACGCACCTAAACCAGAAAGTTTGGAAAAGGAAGAGCCGTCAAAGCATAGAAATGGTACTGTCTTAGTTCCCAAAATTCTAAGGATTGATGATCCAAGTGAAGCTGCAAAGAGTTCTATATGGGCAACGCTTGGAATCAAGAATGAATCGCTCAGTGGAGGAGGCCTTTTCAAGGCTTTCCAGCCAAAGAATGTGGAGAAGAAACATGTAACTGAAACGTCTTCAGTATTGTGTGCCAACCCTGCCGCCTTGTCCCGGTCCATCAAATTCCATGAGAGCTCTTGAAGTGCTAGCAATCATCTAGGCCACAAGGGGAGGGTTGAGTCCAACTTACCAAGGTGAGAGGGGCTCAGTTACCATGATCCTGTATGGATAACTCTTATTTACCATCCGGATCGATAAAAAATCCGGGAGCTAATGGCTGAAAAAGAGGATCAAAGGGGTATAAGAATTGGTTCTCCATGGTCCGGGGAAAGGGTTATTGTGAACTAATTTCTTGTTATAACAGTACCAAAAGGCATGTTTTACTTAGTTTGCTAAGGTTTGTGATTCTGTAAATATAACCTTTATGTGATATACAGGATTAGTTTGGAGAAGGATCTTGTGGACTCAAAAGTTCTCAAAAGTATAGCTGGAAAATGGCATTTTTTCTTCCATTTTCCTTCCTTATATGTACAGTAATCAATAAGAATCTTTGAGAGACTATTGATAGTTCTATGCCATGCTTGCAGCTGCACTCTCCTAACTCAGCAAAGGCTAGAAGGGGAGGGAAAACTCGGAATTTATATTTTTAAATCAAGTAGGAAATTTGTATTACTAGAAGGTGCCAAAAGGAAGCGAAAGTGATTGCACCCAACAACCATGCACCAAATGGTGCTGAAAAGGGGTTCATGGTGCAGGTAAAGCAGAGAAAATGATTAAATTGCTCCATATTAAAGATAATTAAATAATTTATTAATTATATTAAAGACATTTTCATATTAAAGAGAATTGAATAAGTTTAATATATAAAATATCAGTATATATGTCATAATTAAAAAGGACAAATAACCTATCTTTATTGAACTAAATGCTTTTGCCTATATATTCTTTTATTTGTTAATATTCAATAGGAACCTATTACTTTTTAGATGAATGAAAAGTTATGTTATTCCAGGAACAGTCGGAGAACCATGAACAGATGATCTCGTGATTCCCAGCTCCCAGGGAAAAGGGTAAGCGCGTTAGATCCACAGACATACCACGCCTGCGTTTGATAAGTCAATCTTCAGTAAATAACCTGTTGAGAAGTGCAATAGGACTGTCTTGCGTTGGATAGATTCAATAAGAAAAGCATCCCAGATGGATGTCCGTTACATTATCCCACAGAATATGTGTTTCCTTTAAATGGGTGGTGCTTCTTAATTTTTATGAAATGTTGTTTAAACTTTTAAAAAAAGCTGTCAAACATATACAGATTCCTTATTATTAGTATGCCGTTCATTTATAAGCTCCTCCTATCTACTTGACGATAAGGTGCTTTTTGCGCTGATAAAAAAATAAATATCAGAACAGATATGGGTGAGATGTGTGAAGCTAAGCAAGGTTTCTACATAGGCACGTCAAAATCAATCAGAACAGCTAGTGTTGTCCAAGGCACATCAAGTGAGCACAGGCCACATCTTATACATTGCATAAAGTTAAGAGGGCAAAAAGACCTTTTTGCAATCTTTATTTCTTTGATTTTTTGCTCTTTCCCTTTTTTTGGGGTAACGCAATAGCCCATTTCTTGTCATTCATAAGCCTAAAGGGAACCGATAAACATTAATGAGAGTCGGTTCTAGTTCTAGTAGCCTCGACTGAATTCAAAAGCTTCATGAATTCGTTGGTCATCATCTATAAGATGCTGAGAAATTGTTGGGGATTGAATGTTGCTGCAAGCATAGATGTTCTTTTTTATATATTATATAGATTTTTACAGACTCTCTCAATATATGTACTTAAAAACATTTCAACATAATAAATTTAAAATATTTCTGATATTTTTCAATTAAGTATCAATTTTTACTTTCAATTTAGGGCTAAATCAATATGTTATTTTAATTAATTGTGACTAATAAATAGATATTCACTTGATATAATTAATTTCTGACCAGGAACATTTTACTCTTAACCCACTTTTAATGGCCTCTTCAAATCTTGACAGAAGAACTTATGATGTCTAACAAAGGATTGAAAACATCATAGAATAAGCGCTTCTGTGATCAATTATACTTGGAAATACGGTCTGGATGAAATTTTGGTGCATGAACATGAAGTCCCATTTGATTACTAATTGCATTTTCGATTATAATATGTGGATTAGTATAAGGATATGCGCTAATCCAGTTGACTCCGTTCAGAAAAAAGAGGAGCTCGTCATTGGAACTCAGAGTCAACCTCCCACTATAAACTTATCCCTCCATCGTACTGCACTTGTAAGTATCAAGTTGGACATAAACCAAACCATTGTCATTTCTGGCCTTCGATTGGGCGGCTGAAAACCCTTTTGTCTTAATGGTCAAGTAGTAGTTTTATAACACAAAAAGGTAAACATGAAAGTCGAGTAAGTCAAGAAGCATAAATATCCATGCCAGTGTTAGTACCATTCAGCTAAGGAAATAATTAAGCTTTGCAATGACTTTGGTGGGGCACGTGTATGGCACTAAAATATAGCTTCCAATGAGAAGTGACCAAAACAATTGAGTTTAACGTGTCTTTTTCTAACATTAGAGTGCAACTGCTTCCCAAAAAAAGCAAAAAGTATGCTGCTGAAAAGAAAAGCAACAGAAAGAAGAAACAGTGGAAGTGAAGCTTCCCTTTCCAACAAAAACGAGAGAGAAAAGAAGATGAACCAGTTTGTGTTCTTCTCCTTGAAGATATGAAATTGAGCACAACAATAGACGAGGTGACATCTATCTAATTGTACTTTTTCAAGGAAGTGGCAATTTATATGATGGCTGTGTGGAGTTGATCAAAAGTCAGTCTTGAACCTCACATAATATCTTAAGCATTGTGGTCAAGTGGTTTCTTGATATGGTATTATAGCTTTTATTCCATAAAGGTCTTATGGTGTGCTCATGCTCCCAGATCTTCTTTGACCATGATATTTTGTATGAGTTATTAAAAATTAATTTTAGTTTAACACAAGGTGTGCTGACCTACTTTCTGTTAGCATTTTGAGTCTATTACCTAGTTGTATATCTCATCGACTAGTCTAAGCTTTTGAGTTGAATGATTCCTTATATCTTGTTCTTGAAAGGGGAAAAAAAAGAAGAGAAACATGCTTAGAAGGTAGATATTCAAAACTATATAACAATGATCTTTATGGTTAAATCTCTACACTTTCCTACTTAGTTAGCCTTCTGGACTTTAGTGACCGCTAACACTTTTGACTTGTATTATCATAATCCTAGTATCACTAGCAGAATATTTAAATATCCTTGCTTCCATAATTGCACACCAGTAATGATACAATTAGGTAAGCATACCGCAAGGAGAACTGAACAGGGCTTTCCATGAACTAAATGCTGTGTGTGAAATTAAGCCAATGCAGACGCTATCCTCATGCCTTGTCCTGTCTCCTTCTGCAGGTCCTACGGCAGCTGGTGCTACTCAGGTTTAAACATCTGTACAAGATTAGCGTACTTGGCCGGGTGTGAAACTAAACAACTAAGTTTGGGATTGAGGTTAGCGTGAAGGTATTGATCAAACTGTTTCAGCCAGATTATGTAACTCGATTACCAAAGTCTCAGGGGACGTGGTGATGGTAGTATAAGAAGACTTTCTTATGCCTCTCTTGTCAATTCATCTAAAAATCTGTGTAGATTAAGATGTGCACAACAAGAAAAACAGTGTTTAAGGAAGTAAGAAGAACAAATCGGTCAAATATAAAAATTATTAAACAGTGTTTAAGGATGTAAGAAGAACAAATCGGTCAAATACAAAAAATATCTTTACTCTCTTTCGTTTCCAGGTCTGTCAGTCTCATTAAAACCATCACTAACGCAGAATAGGAATGATTAAAAGTGAGAGACGATTGGTTTCCAACATCTTTTGCAAGAACATCACCTGAAATTTGATACGGATACACATTTCCATTTTTCAGTAATACTGAAAGAAATACCTTGCTAGCAATGCATTGAGGACAAATTCCACTTAGTCAATATGCTCAGGTTCAATAAACAATAGCATAGGTGTGGTTTGATACAAGAATCTAACTAGCGCAACTACAGGTACAGGTAACCATTCTTTAAGAGCTATTCCATCATTGAATTCTACAACCCCCTGAATCTTCTGCTCGACGAACATTCCCATAGGCAGAAAGTTCAATCAGATCCATGTCACGCCCTGCAGTCAATACCAAAAAACAACCCGTCTTAAGTTAAGTATCTGGGTGAATTCCCCTCTTTAATAACAATCATGGGCAATACCTGAAACACGGCAATAGGAACTTCTCTGAATGAGTTCAGCTCTAGATAGCTCAGTCCGATTCCCCTTCGACCTATTAACAGTTGCCTGAGTATGCATGCAAAATATCAGCTTTCTAAAGTGCTCATCAGACATCGGAGAAGCATAAAAGAGGAGCAAATGTTTAATTTTCGTTTCTTAAATGGATGATTACCAAACCAAAAGGACAAGGGTAGAATCTACAAACTGATGATCAACTTATACATTTTAATTTATCTGATAATAATCTCTTCTTTCATCACATGGATATGTTATAAACCTATAGCCACAACATAAAAGTTGCTATTCTTTCCACAGTCTTTATTGAACACGATTCCATTAATGACTTTATAAAGAAACTGTGGTCAAAGATATGGGTATCTCATAATATTATGATCAGATCATAATCAGATCATTTAGATTAGAAAGCAGTATCTTATAGAGATAAAGTATCCTAAGATTATATTTCCATATCTGTACAGAATTTCTACCTTATTCTGTAAACCCTATTCGTGTATATATATACTGCAGTCTCTAATAAAGAGATATAGAGCAAATAAGCTCTGATTCACATGGTATCAGAGCCACGTGATAGAGAGAGTGAAACCGAGGAGACAACCCCAAAAAGTCAAGAAATGACTTCCAATCTTGAGGGATCCTCCACAGCAATCCCAATCTCAAATCAGACTGGAGGTCAGTCATCAATGACCTATGGTATTGAGGGAGTTTCAATTATCATTGTTTCCAATAAACTGAATAGAACAAACTATCAAGAGTGGGCTCATGCTATGAAACTCGGCACTGGAGGAAGAGGGAAGTTGAGCTTTATCATTGGAGATGGGAATGTTCCAGACTCAACAAGCGTACAAGCTACACGAAAATGGGATATAGATAATTCCATGGTCTCGTCATGGCTTATCAACGCCATGATACCACTAATCAAATGGACCTTTATGTTTCTGCAACAGCTCTATGTTATGAGACAAATTTCTTCTATCCTAAGTCTTCGATTTAGGGGGAGTATTGGAGTGAGTTTGGGGGTGATGAATCTCATCCTCAACCTGAACCTCTATCTGTTCCTAAACCCATCCCAGTGCCTATGTCATCTCCTATAGAGACAAATCCTCATACAGAAACAGCAATACCGGATCATACACTCAAGGTGTATTCTCGGAGGAAGCAAGCAAGCAATACACTTCCTATCCTTGAAGCTATGCCAATTTCTGAACCAGTGCAAGTCCCTACCAAAGAAATTCAGAGTAGTGAAGATCAAGGGGACAACACAGATTTAGAATGGCCAATTGCCTTAAGGAAGAAATCTAGATCAGGTAGTACGCATCCAATTGAAAGGTTTGTCTCTTATGAAGCTCTATCTTCTCAATATAAAGCTTTTATTGCTAATATGGACAGAATTGATATTCCAAAAAATGTTCAAAAAGCTCTTAAAGTTCCATAATAGAGGGAAGCTGTTTTCGAAGAAATAAGGGCACTTGGAAAGAATGAAACATGAGAAGAAGTTAATATGCCAAAAAGAAAGAAACCCGTGGGATGTAGGTGGATATTTACAGTCAAATATAGGGCTAATGGCACCATTGAGAGGTATAAGGCGAGATTGGTAACTAAAGGCTATACTCAGACCTATGGGATGGACTACAAGGAAACATTTGCACCTATGGCCAAGCTAAATACTATAAGATTATTGTTATCAATAGCTGTTAACCGTGACTGGCCACTTCAGCAACTTGATATCAAAAACGCCTTCTTGAATGGACAACTAAAGGAAGAAGCGTATATGAAACTTCCTCCAGTGTTTGATGAGGAAAGAGGAAACAAAGTATGTAGACTAAGAAATTCTCTATATGGACTGAAGCAATCACCACGAGCTTGGTTCGAGAGATTTGCCAAAGTCCTTAAAACAGAAGGATACACACAAGCACAGTCAGATCATAAAATGTTTTTCATAAGTAGAGAAGGTAAGAAGACAATTTTGATTGTGTATGTTGATGACATTATCTTAACTAGTGATGATGCAGAGGAAATCACAAGACTTTAGACAGCTTTGAAGAAAGAATTTGAAGTTAAAGACTTAGGAGAAATGAAGTATTTTCTAGGCATGGAAGTAGCAAGATCAAAGAAAGGAGTTTACATCTCACAAAGAAAGTACATTCTTGATCTCTTAAGAGAGACTGGAAGGTTACGAATTACGATGCAAACCAAGCACTACTCTTATTGACAGTACAAAATTTGGGGATGAAGATGATAAACTTGTCAATCGTGAAGAGTATCAAACGCTAGTGGGAAGACTAATTTATTTGTCTCATAATAGACCATATATTGCTTTTGCCGTGAGTGTTGTTAGTCGCTATATGCATGCACCAAGGAGAAAACATTTGGAGGCAATCTATAAGATCCTACGGTATCTAAAAGGTACTCCAAGAAAAGGGCTGCTATTCAAGAAAGGTGATCAAAGAACAATTAAAATATATATTGATTCAAATTGGGCAAGTTCAGAAGAGGATAGACGACCACCCACTGAATATTGTACTTTTGTGTGGAGAAATTTGGTTACTTGGCAAAGTAAGAAGCAAAAGGTGGTAACCAAGAGTAGTGCTGAAGTTGAACTAAGAGTTGTTGCAAAAAAGATGTGTGAAAGTCTTTGAGAGTGTTGATAGAATTGAGAATCGGGTTTGAGATACCTATAAAACACTATTGTGATAACAAGGCAGCCCTAAGCATGGCACACAATCCAGTCCATCATGAGAGAACAAAACATGTTGAGGTTAATCGACATTTCATCAAAGAGAAGATAGAAGATGGGACAACATGCCTAACTTATGCTCCAACAAAGAAGCAGACAGCTGATGTGTTTACCAAAAGACTTCAACGACAAGCATTTGAAGAGTGTATTAGCAAGTTGGACATGATAGATATCTATGATCCAACTTGAGGGGGAGTGTGGTCAAAGATAAGTATATCTCATAATATTATGATCTGATCATAATCAGATCATTTAGATTAGATAGCAGTATCTTATAGAGATATAGTATCCTAGGATTATATTTCCATATCTATACAAATTTTCTACCTTATTCTGTAAACCCTATTCGTGTATACATATACTGCAGTCTCTAATAAAGAGATATAGAGCAAATAAGCTCTGATTCACAGAAACTTATTCAGTTCTTTTCTAAACTTCATTTCTCAAACTGATTGCAGCAGACAGAAAATGGTTTTATAAACAGTAGCTGCTCAGCGGAAAATTTACTAGATATGTCAATGATAGTTTAAAACTTGCATCATGATTTTTCTAATACAAGAGGTCTGCTAGAGATCAAGTACTAACTACCCACACTACCCCACCCACTCTAAGGTGAAGGTTTGAACGTCCATCCTAGCGGATGGAGGTAAGGGGTGCTAACCACAGCAACCTTAAGAGCAGTCTGTATCCCTGAAATTTACATATGAACTACTCTCAAACGAAAGCACAAGTCCAATCCACCTATCATGGGAACTATTCAAGAAAAAAATAGCAGCTCAAGAACCATAAAATTTGCAGTAGCCCTGCTTCTCTAGAATTCAACTGCATGAGAACAGAGCAATCAATCATCCAATTTTCTTTTACAGTTCAACAAGCAGAAAGGATTAAATATGGAAAGGAGTAAGATTTACATGTCACTCAGGAAGCAGGCTTGAGGAGTATAGCTTGCACTAGTACATGCAGTATTGCAGTACAAACAAGTACAAATGAAAATAAACATTTGGAAGCTGTAAGAAGAATTTCAAGTGAAAGGCAAGATGCTCATCAAGTTTTCAACAACAATTCGACAACATGTTAGGAATGCCATATGCCAAACATACTAATGATCTAATAATTTAAAGAAGATAGAGTTTCCACCTGTAAAACCTGGCAATTTTCCAATGTACTCCTTCCCCCCTGAACAATTCAAACAAATAAAAGAGTCAAGTACCAAACATAGGCACAACAAAATTTTCATATTAACATGCCTAAAACTCATTTGAAAGAAGAGAAACTATATAATAGTGATCCAAGTATCATAAAGAAGAAATAAGCAAGAACATGGAGTTTTGCGACGAATAGATTAAAAAAAAATGATCCAAATACTATAAAATTATACCCTCAAAAACAAGTAAAGGGTGCCGGGTAGGACAAAGAGAATAGTGGTATTGGTGTCTGTTCAGTTGGTGAAAATTTAAGTACTTACTCAAATTTCTTGAGCTTGGTGTTCAAAACTATGAGTTTTCAATTTTCATAAATTAGAGAAACAACTGGAAACCATTGGTTTTCCAAATTCAAACATGTTCAGTTGGTGAAATTTTAAGTACTTACTCAGAGTTCTTGAGCTTGGTGTTCAAAACTATGAGTTATCAATTTACATAAACGAGAGAAACAACTGGAAACCATTGGTTTTCCAAATTCAAATATGTAATGCATGAAAAACAGTTAAAAGATGTTCTATCATTTTTATTTTACAAACAATCTACCAATTTTTCCTTCTTTAAAAATTTAGAACTATGCTGTACTCCCTACTTTTCTATCAGTTCACAAGATTCAACAGTTAGAATTTACTCAAGCTTACAATGTTTACCGTCCTCATATTGCAACTTCATAAAAGAAGAAGGATGGTAGGAAAGAAACTGATAGCTTCATATCAAGTTTAATGGTGCTGCATGCCAGCTTTCAAAGAGTACAATTTATTTCGATAAGTTGAAAATTCTACACCTGCAGTCATATAGCAGGGTCTCACATTTTTCATCCGTAACTTCAATATAAAAAGGCAAACCCACTTCTTGTTCCCATTCCTCTATCCTATAGCAACAGTACAATCTGTATCATTGAAGCTTCTTTCTAAGGTGTCATCTTACACAGCAGCATTTGCCACATCTTATCTTTCTGATTCCTTAACAAACTAATGCAACCAAATGCAAGGAAGAACCGCATCACTACTGTTTCCTTTTTGACAACGGCAATAAATACTTTTACTTTAAACCTTCCCTTTTCTCACTTAAATTCGCATTCTCCTTTCTCTTTTTCTTTTTATTTTTATTTTTTCACATCATCATTCTTAAGAGAAGTTACGGTCTGTTATACAAAATTCAATTGCGCAAAATTCCATGAAGTCAATGAACACACGAATAGATATATGTTTAAACAACTGATTCATTTCAGACAGTTTCCTTGAAGTATAGGTAAAACGGCAAAAGCTGCCGGCTTGACACTTCGTAGCCAACACAGATAAACGTCATACAATTCAAAGAACAAAAGAGCATTTGAAACCCGTACGCAAATCAAAACAATGTGCCCCCGTGTCCCGTGTCATAAATTCAGGCAAAACAGCCACATTAAAAATCGAAGGACCAAAAAACAGCGCGGTTTTGATAAAAACAAAGTAAATAAGATAACCTTGGAGTAAGGTAAGATGTGGTCATAATCATGACACAAGCAACCAGGACAACCCACGAGCTTCCTGAACACAATATTTCCAAGCGGGTCTCGGCGCCAGCGGTCGGGGTGGCGACCCCTAACCTTTTCGGCCTTGTCCCAACATTGTTGCTTGACAGTATATGGAAAGCTCCTTGGTTCAGGGTCCTGTGAAAGTTGGAGGTCTTGGAAGAGAGTTATTGTGTCCGCTTCGAGAAGATGAGCGGAGGGAGTGAGTGTAGAAGAAGAGCGAGACCGAGGTCGATTCGGGTCGGATTTGAGGGGAGAAGAGGAGCGGGTCCGTCTTCTGGGCGGGTCTGTGTCTCTGCTGCTTGGTCTCATTTTCAGCTTGGGTTCGATGTGCTTGCTCTTTGCTTTTCTCCAAGTTTTCTGATTCGTGAACTTATGTAATCGAAAAGTTGAAGGGATATTAAAAATATGGAAAGTAGAAACACTAATCCAATATAATGACTTTTATTTGGTCACCAAACTTGTTCTAAAAGGTTGATTCCCAATTTTAAGGGTTCTCAGTCGTAGGCCCGATTATTGCTAGGGAATTGAATCACGATTTGATCTTGGTCAATCCCCTAATAGAGCGGTCCACTATCTCCCAATGTTACTAGGAGTCGAACCTTAAACCTTGTTCCAAATGACCCTGTTAGTTTACCAACCAAGCTACCCGTTGGTCACCAAACTTGTGTAAATTTATGGGTTGTTTGATTTTATTTTTATTTTTATTTTTTGTTTTTTGTTTTTGTTTTTAAATTTAATAAAAAATTTTGTTTGTTTGAGTTTTTAGTTTCTGTTTTTGATTTTATTTCTTCTAATTTTCAAAAAACATAAAAAGTGATTTTTGATTTTTATTGTTATTTTTTATAATCTGATTTATTATCATTTAAATATATATTATTTAATTATTTATTTTTAATAAAAATTTGAATAATTTAATCAACATTATATTTATATATTTAATAAATTTAAATTTATTATTAATAAATTACGAATAATTTAATTTTTATTATTAATTATATATAATTAAATTTAAAATATATAAATATTCAAATAAAATTTGATTTAATAATTAAAATATATTTCAAATAAATA
>JAOTIZ010000006.1:29287278-29302512 GCA_027123425.1 Erythroxylum panamense | reverse complement strand
CTTCCGAACTGTGGGATATGCGTCGGAACGACCCACGGGCGTCCCGGTGTGTACCCTACGGTGAGGGGGCGCTACATAATAAGTGTATCAAAGCAGGTCTATTAGACTAAGCATTTCTAACAAAATCCTATAGAAAATATCATAATGTTGTATTTAGGAGCACCATCATCATCATTCAACCAAGAAAGATAAAGAATTAGCATATCACTTTTCGTTGATTGCAATGAATACCTTCATCGGAAAACTAGGAAGAGATTATTTTTAATGGCTGAAAGAGTCAACCTATAGGAAATAGTTTCAAATAATCCCTTTATTCCTAAAGAAAAAGGGAAACTTGAAGATAAGAGATTAGTTTCTTTGAATAGTAGGGCTATACAGATCCATTTTTTAGCATTATGAAGAAGTGAATCCAATAGGTTCTCTATATGTAAAATGGCCATGAAATTTGACATACTTTAGAAGTTATACATGAGAAAACCAATCAAGTAAAGGACAATAAATTAAGCATACTAATATATCAATATTAATTGTTTCAAATAAAGCATGATGAAAGAATATCTAATATGTATACTCGATTTATTGGTATTATTAATGCTCTTAAATGTATTGGAAAGACACATACTAATGTTGAAGTGGTAAGAAAGTCACTTAAGCCACATTTAAATATGTGGGAAGCTAAAGTAATAGCCATATAAGAAACTAAGGATTTAACAATAGTACCCTTAAAGGAGATTATTAGATCTTTTCTTACATACAAAATGAGACTACAAGAGATGCAAAAAAGAAACGATGCTTCCAAACAAAAATGAATTTAGCATTCAAAGCCTAAAAAGAATAATTGAGTAAAGAGGAAGAGACATCAACTAGTTAAATAATGAAGAAGACATGACCTTACTGCTAGAAAATTTAATAAATTCTTAAAGAAGAAATTATCTAAAAGAAAGGACTTCAAAGAAGGCAAAAGCGTTATAAAACATAAATCCTCTAACATTATTTACTTTGAATATAGAAAACCTAGTCACATAAAGTCACAATATCCTCTATTCAAAGATAATGAGACGTACAAAGAAAACTATAAGAAGGACAAGAAGAAAGCCTTTAAAACATGAACTTGGGATTATACAAGTGAATCCAAAAAGACCATTCAAAAGAAGAGATAGATCACATGTCCTTTACTACCATAGATGATGATGTGGTAACATCCAACCTTAACTTTTGTGGTAGTGATATTGATTTGACATATGATGAATTAGTTGAGAGTTTAGAAATCATGAGTAAGAAATGAAAGAAATTTTCTTCTAAACTCAAGAAAGTTTAAAAACAGTTGAATGCATGCATGAATGAGAATGGAAAAATGAAAAATGAATTGCGTATCATTAAAGCATCCAAAAATTTTATCATTGATGACAATCATGACTTTAATGAATTAATCAATGAGAATGAAACACTTAAAAAGGGGGTTAATACCCTTAAGGATTTATTATCTAAGGGACAATATTTGCATAATGAAGAACCATTGCCTAATTTGACAAATGAGTATGGAGCATTGATATTTGCTTAAATGTTGATTCATTTAATCTACTACACTTAGTGATTAATGCCTTAAAATGCTTAGGATACTCACTTTAGCTCATATTTGATTTTAGGGACATTTCGGAAGTGAAAGAGCTAAAGTGACCCGAAAGCATATTCATTGAATCATCTTCTCAATGTCTATACTTTATTGATTCATGGAGCAAGAGGAAGAAGAGGATTAAAAGAAGGAGAGACAAGACAAAGTGTGAAAGTGAAGAACAAAGCAAGGAAGCATCTCACGGCCACACCATGGTGTGCACGGGTGTGAGACCTCTTCTTATGCCCATGCATGGTGTCTCACTAGCGTGAGACACGTCTCCCACCCATAAGAGGTCACTCATGGACATGATTTGTAGGTCATCTGTTCATTTAAACCTAGTTTTTAACTATAAAAGGAAATGTTGGGACGGCTGAAAGAGGAACTCTGCAGGGAGGGGGGGGGGACATAAGTGAATACATCGTTTTTCTTCATTTTCTTTCAGTTTTCAATACCAACAGTGGCCACGATGGTTGGTACTTAAATATTCAAAGAGAAGATGGAAAGCTAACTTCCCGACACCTGTTCGATAGTGAAATCGACACCTAAGTTATGGTTAAGCTTATCTCATCTTGTTAATATTGATACTCTATTTTTGGATTGTTATTGTTGTTTGTGTTGATTGAATTGAGTTTTGTAAAGATGATAGTGATACGTTATTTGGATTATTCTATTACAAACTTATTGCTAGAATGTCGAATATAATTCGTACTCATTATGTTTGATTTTCATTAATAGCCATTAATGATCTTGAATCGTTAGGAATAACATAACTTAGGTTAGATAACCCGAACGTGCGAGGTTACTACCTATATTGATCCATTTTCTACTTTGTAATGTAGCTACCAAATTGAATCTAGAAATTATATCCTAGGTTATTTGTTGGCTAGATTTAATTAACGATCCTATCTTAATTAAATACAACCTAAGGAAAAATCGGGATTTGCAGAGGGTATTGTTAGTCTCCGATCAATAGTTCAAAGAGAGGTGTGACATATTGATCCTAGAACCAAACTTTACATATATTCAACTTTTTATCATTTTCGATTGTTTTTCCATAATTTATTTTTGTTAGTTAAATTTTACTTTATTTTCTTAATTGCATAAAACCCAAAATTTCCTTTTTTATTTCCTTTGCATCAATTATTTTCATTACGAAAATTAATCAAACATTTCCTATAAATATGATCCTAACTCACCACAATTACAAATTTTAGTGTGCAGAGTTAGGAAAATTTTGCAATGCACTTGACATGTGTTGTCAAACATCCACATTCAAGCATATGCATGCATATTCCATATCCATTAGGACTAATCCTAAAAGCAAGTATCATTATTTTATATATGGCTCATAACCTAAGCATAAAGTTCAATATTATCAAGGAAATAATAGACATAACTTCTATAATAACATGTAAACTTACTCACACAATTTTTAGCCTAAAATAATCATATATCAATCTTTCAATCATAATAGACATCATACATATAATCATGGTAACTTATTTCACCATTCTAGTAAAATATTCAACACCTATAATATCCAAAAGAATTTTCCTTATTATGCATACATATGTAGTAATGCATTTATGCATCATAGGAAAATATTCAACACCTTTAATGTCCAAAAGAAGTATCCTTATTATGCATATATACATAGTAATACATTTATGTATCATTGTCAATTATATAATATTGTATGCCATTTTTATGGTAAGTTTGGACATATAGATAGATTTAGTTTTCTCAAACAAAGAGTGACAAGCAAACCCCTAAAAGTATGGGTTGAAGAGAAGGAATCTAACAACCAAAGAATAAAGTTAATTTAGATTCTTAAAACACATTGATTGCCTTGTTTGGTAAGGTTTATAAAAAAGAAAGAGTAAATAGTATGTACGTAGTTGTTGAAATGAGCATTATTTTTTTAAAAATATTCTTTTATCTTGATGAATCTAACCTTCTTCCCTCTAAGAAAGTCTTGAAGATGTTGTTGTAAGATATAAATAATTTAACTCCTAAAAGTAATAATTAAGACTTTTCAAAATTTTGAACCAAATGATTAAGATGAGAAGGATGAGATGCCATCAATGGATTGAAAACTCAAGAAGAATCTTCATTCGATCACACCACAAGTAATGTTTAACAAGAGGTAACTGTTAGTTCATACTTTAGAAATTTGCTATATATTGCTCTTATTTATCAATTTTAGTTTAAATTCCTTGCAATGAAAATTAGGTTGAAAATTTGTTTGGCATATAATGGAAGTAAACTTAAATATTGTCCAAATAGGAATGTTAAGCTAAAAGCTTGTTAATTACTAAATCAATTGGGATATATTTTCTCTAAACTAGTGAATGATGATATTAAGAGATAATTAGGCATGATTTGATGTGTTTAAAGTCTCAATGTTTTTTTTTACCATTCTTGATTGGTATTACCAATATTTTTAAGTGTTTTAATGCTTTAATTCGAGTTTTAAAGATGATTTCTTATCTAATAAATTGGTCAACCAACATCTTAGTTTGCTTAACCAGTATCTTCATAATTCCCCTCTTTTTTTCCAATGAGTTTGCTAGTTGTTTGGTTATGAATCTAGGCGACCACTTAGACATACTAGTCAACCAATGTCCTTTTGTGGTCGGCCAATATCACTTTACCTAAGAATTTTTCTCTTTTAAGTAAATTTCTTTCGAGTTTGACTATATATAATGATTAACACTTACCCTTATTGATCAACCGATATAGTTTTTTTCTACAGAAACCTTTATTCTAGTTAGTTTGTATCGTAGTTGGCTTATAGGTTTGGAAGATCACACACACTATTCAACTAGTAATATTGTGTGGTCAACCAATCTTCACTATTGTA
Organism: Erythroxylum panamense; assembly: GCA_027123425.1. Classification (NCBI taxonomy): domain Eukaryota; kingdom Viridiplantae; phylum Streptophyta; class Magnoliopsida; order Malpighiales; family Erythroxylaceae; genus Erythroxylum; species Erythroxylum panamense. Next base: position 29,298,034 of record JAOTIZ010000006.1, on the reverse strand, counting down.
GCTCTATTTTTTTTTCCTTCTTTTCATCTTAGTTGTGCATATCTTCTAAGACCCCTAAACAATTCGCCCTTCTATTTGAAAAACATAATCTCTTTGTCATAAAGATCTCATTAGATTTCATCAAATTGAAAATTTGTCATTTTTGAATTTCAAATTTAGGAATTTCAAAATTTTCTTAAGTAGGAATTATCTTTTCAAATTTGTGCTTTCTTAATAAAATTGTAAAAGGAGTCAAGATTGTTTTCCTTTTTTACTTATATTGATACATCTTTGATTTGGTGCTTTGGGCACATTTCCATTTATGAAATTTGAAATTTTGGGGTTTTCAAATTTATATATTATCTTATAAAATTGATTATTAGAATTGCAATTATGCTTATATTTGTTACAATTTCGACCTCTAATTTTGTCAAAACTTGCCCTTATTACCTTAGTTAAACCTTTTAGCTTATTCATAATATCAAGTTTGGAGATTTTTCAATTTTGACACAATTGAGATGTTTCTATCAAAAGTCACTTTTATTTTGACTCTTTAAATATTGAATACCACTTTCTAGTAAGAAAGTTTTTCAACCTGGATCAAATTCATCTTTTTAACTAAGTTGACTTGATGCATGAGAGTTTATATTATGAATGTTCGGCTAATAGATTTCTTTTCAGTGATTTTGAAAAAAGGGAGAAAGATTGATAATATTAGATTTTAGGCGGAGTGATGACATTCATTGTTTATTCATTTTTTATTTCTTGATGTGATATGCTTGAATAAATCTATGTTATCTTCATATATAGATATTTCTTTGATTTAAAGTATGTTCTTAGTATTGAATTATTCTCTTAATATTGAATTATATTTTATGCATAAATTAAGGAGGAGTTAATCATATCTTAATACTTGTTGGTGTGTTTAATTTTATTATTTGTTTTCTAGTATCATAAATATTTTGTCACAATTTAAAAGGGAGAGGTTGTTAAACTAAGGGAGTTTCTAATCAATAGTTTGATGATAACAAAATATATTACTTCTAAAAAGTTTATTATTTTCATGAAAAGCAATATAAGAACACAATGAAGTCATAATCTCAAAAAGATAACTTATGAAGTTAAAAAAGAGACGTTGAAGTTTATAACCATTAAAATGAAGATCAAGGGTTACCAAGATTATTCTTTAGTTTGTAACATTAATTGTAATATCACTTTATTAATTTGATGCTTTAAAAGGCTCACCATGAATAAACATTTCATTTCACTTTATTGCATGAGTCTTTACATTTATCAAAAGGCATTAAAGCTTTTGATTTTAATACAAAAATATGTTGATCTTTCAAACATTATTTAGATAATATTTTAGGAAGTGTTTAAATCATAATCGTATTAAACAAACTGGTTTTGAGCATTTGAAGTTGGTAAAATCACATTTTTGTAGTGATTGGTAACCTATAAGTTAGTGATTGACCAATATAAGTTAAAGCTGTTAAATGTAATATATCATGAGTTTGTTGTAATATTAGTTAATTTATTGGCCGATCAATGTATCATATTGGTCAACCAATATGCCTACTAGTTAATTAGTGTTCCAACAATTGGTGAACCTAGTGCCTTTAATGCATATTAGTCAACTAGTACTTTGATTATAGTCTCTATAATGGTTAGTTCTTGACTCCAATGACTAGGAAGACTCTCAAAATACTATAAATAGGTGTGTTCTGATTAGTTTTAGCATCAAGAAGTAGTTGGGTGTATTTTACACACATTTTTATAGGTCTTTTATATCATTTGAACATCATTTTTCATATTTGTATGAGTGAGCATCTTTAGAGTTATCAAGTGAATAAGTGAGATATTTGGAGTTGTAATCCTTTGTTAGGATGTTGGATATTAAACTTGGGAGTGTTCCAAGTATGATTAAGGTTCTTTTTCACCTTGTAAGAAGATTGTAAGATGAGTTCCTCTTAATCGAGAAAGATTGTAAAAAAGTTATTCTTCGCCTTGAAAGAATAATTATAGTGGAATTCTAATAAGAGTCTTAGAAGTCGAAGTAGAAAAGGGTGTTAGTCGAACCATTATAAATCAACTTGCATTATCGTTTCCCCATCCTATTTAAATTATTATTCAATTGTTTGATTGGTTTATTTTAAGCAATTCATTCATTCATATTTGTGTGTGTATGTATGTGTGTGTGTGTGTGTGTGTGTGTGCGTGCGTGTGCGTGTGCGTGTGTCTATATATATATTGATTGTTTGTAAATTAAATTCATTAGTTAGAAAATTCTGTTAATTTTATAAACACCAAATCATCCCCCTCCCCCTCAGCCCCGCCCTCTTTGGGTGCCATTAGTAACTAAAAATAATTAATATTGTGAACCCTAAAATCCAAAATCTCTCTCAGTTTTCTATTTCATTTCATTATTTATTAAAGTTTCTTTCTTAGCTTAATTTTCCTCAGAGATTGATTGGGGGCTCTTTTTTAATATAATATTTATGTTTTAATTACTATTCAACATACACAAAGTTGTATTTTGTGTAACTACTTCTAAACAATACAAGTATAGAAAATCTTATTCTAAATACGTATATTTTTAAACACTTGTTTCAATTATAATTAGTTTATTAGTCTATAAAATTTTTTATTTGGTTTGTTGTATATGCTTAAATAAAAATCTTTTTTAATGCCAACAATTTCAATTTGTATTAAGTTATGTTTCCATTATAACTAGTTCTACAAAATATAAGTTAATAATTTTATTTCAACTCCAGTTAGTTATATTCAATCTAACTTAATTTTTATATTAATAGTTATTATAGAAAATTTAAACTTTTAATATTTGTAAAATTTGGGCAAATTTTAATTTAGATAAAGTCTATTGAAAGCTTCTTCCAACTTGTTGACCATTCATGTTGAAAAATAAAGATGTCTACGTAAGAATATTATAGGACACATTAATGTTAGAGAAAAAAGTATATTTTTAATCTTAATATTTGCATCAAAATTAGGATAAACCCTAATATATTAGAGTATTAAAAATAATATTTCAAAACTCTCTAATTTTAATGATTAAATTACGAACGCTTAATGAGATTAACTCTTTATTAGTTAAATGTCATATCAATATTGATGTAACGTCTATTTTAATATTTTATTATTTATATTAGACCCATAAAAGCATGTGTAATTTATGTGACAATGTGAGCCTCATTCACTTAAATTAAAAATAAGTTATAAATAACTTATTTAGCCTTAATTTCAAATTAAAGCTAATTAGTCCTAATAAATCCTAATCAACCATAATTTAATTCTAATTTCAAAATAACCTTAAGTAATCTTACTTAAACTTAAATTGTCCTAATTTCCTATTTATCTTAATTTAATCAATTAACTCTAATTGATAAATAATTTTAATTAATCCTAATTTGTTAATTATCCTAATTACCCATAATTTAAAGATCTCAATATGATTATGAACCCATTCTAAAATATGTTTTTATTCTTTGGACTTTGCATCCTATCTCTTCTATTCATTTTGAGTGAGTGACTTCTCATGTTGCTTTTGACTATAGATATTAGATATACCAAAGAAAGATTAAAAAAATATTAGGCCTTCCTTCTAATTAGAGCTCCCCATTTCTTTCCTATTCTAGCTTTTTGTTGAATTTTTAGTCAAACATCCAATAACTAGGCTGAGTAAAAAAGTTGAAGTTTGGTCTAACCTAACCTAAAGTTAATAGACAAAGTATGATTTTATTAGTTTTAGGTTGGGCTAGGATTTGGTAAAAGAACTCAGGTTTTGGGCTTAGAGGACCCAATTTGATCTAATCCTAGTGCATCCAGATTCACTTTAACTTGGCACCTAAATTTTGGCTTAAGCTTGATTGAGCTCGAACTTTTCATATATGACCCGAGCTTGACCCTTTATTAAGCCTACCCACAATTAGATATAATTCATTTACTTTTATAGAGCATATAAATAGAAAGAGACACATTAGTAGACAATCAATTGCCACTTAATATTAAACAACTTATAATAAAAAAATTAATTGAACATGCAAGTAATGACCTTTGTGATACACATATAAAAAATAACTACATAAACAATTGCTTTTTTATTCTTATAAGTGTATACTCAATAAGGATCAATAATAAAAATTGTAAACAAACTTTAACGAATATATATAAACAAACTCTACACCCTAAGTAATCAATAAAATAAAAAACATACTCTCTATAAATGATTAAACCCAATAAAATAATATAAATAAAGTTCTCACTTTTTCAAAATCCTGTCGATAATCACATGGGTTTATGTTAATTAAAGTTTGGGAAAAATCATAAAATTTTCTAAACTTATGTTCAAAACTTTTAACAATAGACATAAATTAGAGAATATTTTTAATAAATTATCAATAGTCACTTTATCTCCAACAAATACCTCCAATATTCTTCAATTTCTATACTTAAATCTATTGAAATCTTAGAAAATCACCATAACAAGTTTTTCTTCTTTTTTTCTTTTTATAAAACTTGAAATCGTGAAAAAAAAAACAAGAGAGACAAAAGTATGAGGATTTCTTTTGGGTTTGCGTAAGTAGAGTTTCACAATAGGAAGTGGTCCTATCAAAACCATGTGCACATTGCTAAATATTCATGTATGGATATAAGTTTGCATTTAAATGCTTGTTATGTCATCTGTTTAATGATCGAGTCATGGATGGTAATGGGCTGGGCTGAGTCAAGTCTATTGTTGGTCCACCTCTCCTCAGATGCAGTTCAATTTCGCCCTTAATCTACTTAAGCTGTCTAAATATTTTTAAAATAATCTCGTTTTGTGGGAGTTGAACCATTTAGGTTGAACCTTGGGTTGATTTTCAAGGCTCAAAATTTGGTCAATCTTAATTTGGCCGTTAATTTTGGATAAGGTTATATCCAACCGAAGTGAACTTCTTTTTTTGTCATTTTTGGATATAACATTCCGTATATACCCTTCTATTAAGAAAGTTAATAAATTGAAGTTAGAAATGTTAATGCCAAAAGACTTAAAAGACAAAAAGAATAGAAGTTCTGAAATTAAAAATGTTAATGGTAAGAGACTAAAAATAATGACATCCATAACATTAATTTCTAGTAAGAGTTTTGTTTTAATTGAAATTAAGTGTCATATAAACTGCTTCAAATAATCTTTAGAGGGAATGAGTTTGTAAATCAGTAACTATAAATTTAGTCACATTCGGATCCTAAATTAAAAATTGTGATATTATAAAAATTATTAGTTTAATGAATATTACTTTACAGAGGAATGAGATTTTTTTAAAAAAAAGACTCTTTTTATTTGTTATTTAATATCTGTTTTCTCATGTATTCTATTTTCTATTATAATCTTTTGTATTTTGTTTTTTCCTATTTTACTATAATAGGATTTGTTTGTTGGTTTTATTGTATGTTTAAATAAATTCTGGATCCTTAAAAAAATGTTATATAACGGGTATAATATTAAAATATTACGAGCAAAAGTGGTTCATAATCCATATCTTCAATACGAAGGTATCTTCCCCTGCTGAAACGGTCGTGTTTCTGCACTATCATTTAATAACAGACCAATTACTCTGGTGTGTACATATGAACTTAGATTCATATTGACAGATCTAATTAGTCCCTTTTCTTCCTTTTTAAGATTACCTATACACCAACATATAGTAGCCGTGTTAGTTGATTAGCTTAATATACACTGAAACGATCACGTAATGTTTACAAAATTTTGAGTATGAGACGTTAATTTGTGATTGCAATTGATTAAAAAAAAAAAAGCTCTAACACGAACTAGGATTCCAAGTCCCATTACACAAGGGAACTATTCATCTGGACACATAAATGCCCTCTTCGCTTTCCTCATCCATGGCTGATTCTGCGTGAAGTTCTTGTGATTCAAGGTCGCCACTACTAGTTTTTGTCATACGGGTAAATGGTGATTTCTGGTGATCTAAAAGACTGATCGAGAGTTCAACAAAAAGAGCATGTGCAAATGAGATTCAGAAGGCAAAACAACGATTCAGAGATTATGATAACAACAATAAGCATAGTATAATTTGAGTGAATAAAATACAGAAGACAGAGGCAAGTTTCAAGAACAAGTAGAAGAACGGGGAAACAAGTTGCAGGATCAGTTGGAATGGGGAAACAAGTGCCCAGATCCATTTAGGAGCAAAGTTTTGTATATTTTACTCTACATGAAGGTCAAAAAATAGTACAACGGCATGTAATATAGTAGTGGAAATAAATTTCAGAAGACATTAACAATTAGTAATCACTGGCCGCCTTCTTTTATTCTCCGCCAACTACTGGTTTGGCGGCTATTGTTTGATGATGTAAGAAACATGCAAGAAAAGGGACGAAGGTGGTGAAAATAAGTTTGGGTAAAAGGAAACAAAACATTTTGAAAAATAAGGATGGCAGAAAAGTTCCTGCCTGCCCCGGCCCAAGTTGATATGGGTCATAGGCTAACTATGGTCGACCCGACCGACCCACGGGCCAAGATCGGGCAGGTCAGGTCGGCCCGGCCGGCTCGTAGCTCGAGTATTATTTCAAAAACGATGTTGTTTTTGAAGTTTTTCTTATAAAAATATGACGAGTTGGGTTGCCCTGACCCACCCATAGCTCGGGCCCACCCCGTCTTAACCCAGGGCCAAGTCGAGCCTGACATCTCTACTAAAAAAAGTTCAAATATACTCTTATTTGTATGCTCTCTTAAGAATAACTTATATTACTTAAAAAGTCTTAAATTGACAATTGACCTAAATAAAAAATAAGGATTTGGAAAACAAATTGCTACTATCTAAATATAACAAGAAATCATCTCCTAATGGATTACTGGGATGAAATTTTTTTTGACTAAGTCTTTTTATATTACAAATAGAGGTCCATATCAATCCTCCTTGAAGTTAAAAGTTGGATATGTCTTGTTCACCCTCTCTTCATTTTCCCAGGTAGCAACTTTAATTGAGACTCTCTTATAGTTTATTAAAACTTTCAATTTTGGATGGTATTTTCCTTTACTAACAACTTAGATTAAGTACAACTTCAAGTTGAGGAAGAATTACATAATCATTTATTACCTAGGAAATGTGTGGTCTCAAGCGCTTCTATAAAAGACTAACTTGAAAAAAAATATGAATTTGAGAGCCAAGGAATAAAACTAACTTATAAGCCATAACACAACCTCTAGACAATCTGGAAAGGACCAAAATACTAGAGAGTAAGCTTTATCAAATCTCAAAATGCCACAAAACACTTTTAATAAGGTTGGAGCTTAAGGTATACATAATCCCGCACTATAAAAGAAATTGCTTACCAACCTTGATTAGCTTAACATTTCATTCTTTTATGAGCTAGCGATAGATTACTTCTTAGCTAACATAAAACACAATCATGATACTTTAAGTACTTATCAAGTTCTTGGACTTAGCTAGTGCTAGGGATATAAGACAACATACTTGGAGGAGGAATACCATAAGGTTAGTAACTTGAATTCATACAAAGCTTAGTTCCTTATAATTGAAACAATGTTTGTTCAAAGGAACTAATAGATACCTTATCACGATCAATAATAATGGAGGATGGGGTTCCTTGGAGTTGAACCATATTTGCTACAAATGCCTCGGCCATAATGATAGTAGTAAAAGGATGATTTAAAGCTATAAAGTGAGCACATTTTGTCAACAATCGACCGTTAGCAAGATGAATGTATATCTATTTGATGGCAGCAAGCCTTCAATAAAGTCCATTGATATGTCTGTTCATGCAATCAGCTTTGCATCGTTGACATATAAAGTATTGCTACAAAAACTTTTTTTACCAATTGACACATGTTAGGCCAGAAGAGGCTAAACTTGACACGAGATACTGCTTTATGAAATCCAAAATGTCCTCTAGTTAGAGATGAGTGATAGTCTTCAATTATTTGTTGAATTAGAGTTGAAGTGGGATACAAATAAGCCTTGTTACTTTTAAACCGCACCCCATCTTATTGTATCAACTAGTTAGGTGATTGTGTTTTGGAAAGATTCTTATAAAAAGAATCCCACTTCACTTCTTCCTATAATATTGGCTACTAGTATGCAAGAGGCATTGAAATAGATAAGAGCTAAAACTCAACCATACGAGATAAGAAATTAACAATTTGATTCTTAGATCCTTATTTATACATAATTTTATAATCATATCCTAGGATCTTAAATAACCATTAGGCTTGCATTAGAGTTGTAATTAGCTACTTGAGAAGATACTTAAGAATCATTTGATTTGTACAAATAACAAATAATTTGTTCGGCAAATAAGGATGCCACTTCTGAATAGCCTTAAATATGGCCAACATCTTCTTCTCATAGGTAGGAAAAAATAATGATGATTATTTTAAAGCTTTAGTGGAATAAGCTATTATCCTATGTTTTTTAGAAAGAAGTGCTCCAAAATTGATCCCACTTGCATCAACTCAACCATAAAATGACGAGAAAATTTTGGAAGACATAGGACTAAAGGCAATGCCAGTGCTTCTTTCAACCGTCTGAAGGCTGACTCAACTGATTCATTCCACTTGAATCCCTTTTTAGACAATAGTTGTATTAATGGTGTTATAGTGTTCCCAAAATGGTGAATAAATTTATAGCAATACCTACTAATATAAGGAACCCACAAATGCTCTTCAATGTTTTTGGAGTTGGCTATTCAAGGACTGCTTGTATTTTTGTTAGGTCAATGATCATTCCTTGCTCAAGAATAATATGGCCCAAAGAGTTGATCTGTAAAACATCAAAGCTGCATTTTGTTTCTATAATTAGTTAGCTACTAATATAGAACAATTCGAAGATGTAAGAGATGCTTATCCCATAACTTTGAATGTACCAGAATATCATCAAAGAATACCAATTTAAACTTTCAGAGATATAGGACGAAGAGGTCAATTCATGAGGCTCTGAAAGGTTGTAAGAGTGTTAGTGAGTCCAAGTGACATTATAACAAATTCGTAGTGTCCTTCATACATCCAAAAATTCATCTTCGAAATAACTTCATTGTTGGGACCCGATTTCGAAACCGGACCCCAACCGGAAAAACAAAAAAAGGAAACGAAAACCAAAGCGACGGAAACAAATCAAGTGTATCTCAAAATCGAAAGAATTCGAAGCGAAAACATAAGGCGAAAACATATCGGAAACGAATCGAATACGAATCTAATCGGATCAAAGGCGAATCAAATCAAAGCATACAAACGGTTCAATCGAACTGAATCAAATTTTCCGACATTCTAGAATCGCAAAAACTTAGGAAAACCAAATTAGCGTTGGAAACCTTAAGACTAAACCAATCCGAAACCGGTATAAATTTTTTTCTTTTTCATTCTTTTCATCTTTATTCAATCTCATACAAAGCAATCTAATTTCCCATTTGGGAATTTATCCTCAATCAAAATCTCGATTTACTCGATTCTTTATATTCAAATCATAACTATCAATTTACACAAAAACTTATTATTCCTTTCTTTTGCCGATAGACACTTAACACACATTCCATATATCCACAATTCATACACAATCAAGCCATACACAATTAAACACTTCAGTATCTCAATCCCAGTAACACAAATCATCGGACCTCCTGTCCGGAATCCCATCATAAACAAACACAATCGTATTCCTATAACACTTCAATATTTCTTAATCAATAATCAGTATCATCGGACCTCCCGTCCGGAATCCATATCATAATTAATCCCATTCATATACAGTCACATTCATATCTCAGTCATTCATAACTTACACAAATTCATAATTTATCTCAATTCAATACACAAATTTCATAATTCTTCATAATTCATACACCTCATGAAATAATTGCTTACAAAAAATATTAATGGCATTCTAAGCCATGTACAAAACCAATACCAAAATCTCAAAATTTCATAAAATACAAGACATGCGAAAATCGAACAAATGCCTTGACTTTCTTTCATCCGATCTCCCGCCGATACCTGGAGATAGGGATGAAAAGGGGTGAGCTTGACAGCTCGTAGATAACATGTTTATAAATCGAACAATAAGCAAAAGCATTTTTAAAACTCATTTTCCATTTATAAACATTTTACAGCAGAAAATTCATCAAAAGCTTATTTTTTCAAACTTTTCAACTTTTCAAATCGATCATAAACAATTTCCAAAATTTCTTGGTTGAAAACTCACTTTCTCATTTCTCAAATTTCTCAAATTTTTCACAATTCATGAACAAATTCAAAACATGAATGCATCACATTATAAATGCATCACATTATAAACAAAAGCTAAAACACGTAACACATCAGAATGGTTTGGGTCGGTCCAAAACGAAACGTACTGTACATTCCCGCATAGCGGTTCTGTGCAGCCATGAACAGAACGTACTACACTTTCCCACATAGCGGTCCAGTGTAGCCATGAAATTATGGGAGTTCGAAATCGGAGTTCCAATGCCACTAGCGGGTAGGCGGGAGAAGCCTTTAAAAAGAAGACAAGTGCACTTGACTCAACTTATGGGACTTAACCAAACCCACATAACACATAATTCATACTTGAAATTCGGATTGCCCGAAGACACATTTCGAAAACTTGTTTTTCATACTCATATCATATAGCAACCCAAATGCAATCTCAATTCATCAATCAATTTCATAACAATCAAATCCATATTCAATTTCTCAATCATGCACAAACAAGGAATGCAAAAATCATAGCAATTTCTTAAA
>JAOTIZ010000006.1:29257713-29269181 GCA_027123425.1 Erythroxylum panamense | reverse complement strand
ACTCATATCACTGATGCAGACTCACTATACGTGCAATTCAGTCATGAATGCACTCACTGCTCAAGCCATCCAAATTATCGATTAGCCCTCACATCGGTAACGGGATGTTACAGTAACCCTTAATAAAAAACTTTGACATACTAGGATATGGATAAATTATCTCATATAAGAAGGCCTTTCTCTTTCCTATAAGTTTTTTAAACTTTTTTTCTTCAAGTCTTATATTTTGTATTTATTGTAAATATTTAATAAGTAGTACTTCCCTCTTAGTCATTCAACCTAAGTATTTCATTACTTAGCCTAAACATTTTCTCTTAATGACTTGTTTTTTTTATTTATTTACTCGTTTTCTTTTTTGTTTGTGCATTTATTAACTTATTTTATCTTTTGTTTTTTATTTTTATTCTTTAGCTTGTTCTATATTTATTGTATTATGTGTTTATTACTTAGTTTATATTTTATATTTTTATGTATTTATTTATTTAAAATTTTCTTATTATCTTTTATGTATATTATTATTTTATTATTTAATATGTATGTTTATTAATTTTTTGTCATTTTTTTTATGTAAGTCTATCGAAAACAACCTTTTTATTAGTTAAGAATAGGGCTACGTATTTTTAAACTACTCTATACCCCACATATTAGCCAAATGTTTGCTAGAATTTTGTTGTTGTTCTTATTGTTGGTTAATTATTAGGAATGAACTCATTGTGTGAACAATCTAAGTGAAGGAGATAGCTCAATAGATGATAATTGTATGCAAATAGTCAACTTGATTGATGTAATTCCCTCCTCTATATTCGATTTACTGTAGTGTAAACTCTCAACTTGATTGATGTAATTCCCTCCTCTATATTCAATTTACTGTAGTCTAAACTCTAGTAATCCATCGTTTATGTGACGTAGTTTTGAACATCGCCTAACTAATATTTAAAGTTTACCAATATACCAAGAAAATTATTGACGATGTAGATAATCTGGATTTCTTTTAAATTTTCTTTTAGATATTAATACTTTCCATTTAGAAAAGAAAAAAGAAAAAGCAATCTAGGCATACAGTGCAAACTATGGAAAACAACAGAAGGCAATGATAAATATCTTCACACATGAGTAAGCACTCAACAGCAGGTCATTTCAAACATATACAAGCCAATGTTTTGAGAGTTTAAAATTTCAATTAGAAATTAGTGCCTTGTAATAGAAGAGTGTTTCATTCTTGGAACTGATATTACAAAAAAAAGTTTAAAATTTTGTGTTGTTAACAACATAAGGGAGATGTAGCTCAGATGGTAGAGCACTCGCTTAGCATGTGAGAGGTATGGGGATCGACACCCCACATCTCCATAGGACGTGATCTGTTTTGGGCATTTTTAACAAATTAAATCCTCCCCAATTCTTTCCAAAATGTTTTTGTGACAAAACATCAATATATATAAAGACACAAAACACTTGTAGACTAAAGTGGTAGTCCTGCTCAATATTTCACATACATGTTTATGCATTTATTGGGAAATGGCCATCTCAAGTTTTACCTGGGTTGCTATTTGTTTTTATCTTTATAAACATTTAGTGACAAATTAAGATAATGACCCGACATTCTTATCAGTCGTTCTTTCCCTTTGTTTAACAGTAGCAATGCAATGCACTTTCACCCTCCCTTTCTCTGAATTTCATGTATCAAACAATTCAAATTTAATATTTTTCACAACATTTTTTAAGCATTACAATTTTATAAAAAAAGGATGTCAATTAAGTTAAAATGCATCTTCAATAAATTGTAGCTAAAATCATGATAAAGCAAGTGTAGAGAGACAACAACATGCATCTTTATTAAATTGTAGCCAAAATCATGATAAAGTAAGTGGAGAGAGAGGTGCTTTCTTCTTCCTTAAGCATTCCATTTGATTTGACTAAATTTTTGGTATAATAGAAAGTTTGTTTGTGTGATTAAAACTCTAGTATTTTATTATTTTGGTTTCCTATAAAAGGAGTGTAACTGAGGTCTTACATGTTGTATCGTATTTTAGGATTGAATTTATCGTCCTCTTCTCTTCTCTCCCTCTCTCTCTTTTCTATGTGTGTTGTGTCATTTGATATCAAATTGGTATCATAACTAGTTTAAATCCAACTCTAGTTTTTAAAGCGATTTGTGAGGGAAAAAAAATAGAGAGAGTGTTCTTATACTTATGAGAGAGTGGTTCATTTAAAAGTGAGAGATGTCAAATAGTTATAATATTGTGTGACCAAGTCTCAAATTAGGTAATAAACTTGATTATAATTATTGAGAGATTTTATTGTCTACCCACCTTGAGGCTTACAATATTTGGAGTCTTGTTGATCTAGGCTTACAAGGAGCTGATATAAATGCTCAAAGGAAGGACCAGTTGGCCTTATCCCAAATTCACCAAGGAGTAGATTATTCAGTTTTTGGCAAAATTGTTAATACTAAAACTACTAAAAAAGCATAGAGTATCTTAAAGCTGGCTTATATATGTATAAATAAGGCTTAAAATTCTAATTTGCAATCCCTGCATAGAGAATATGAGAGGTATAAAATATTTAATTCAGAAATTGTTAAACAATATTTTCTCATGTTACTAATCTTGTCAACAAGATGAGGCTAATGGAGAAGATATCTCAGATAGTAAGGTGTTGGAAAATACACTACGCACCATGCCTACTAAATTTGAACATGTTATAACTACAATACTAAAGTCATATGATACGGAAACTATGCTTGTAGTAGCGAAGCATTGAAAGTCATGGTAGTATAATATTGGAGAAGACAGAAAAACAACAGAAGAAGTCTTAAAAGGCCAGGTGAATTTCAATAATGTTGCATATTCTAACCAAGATGTAGATGGTAGAGGTCGTGGTTTTAATAAAGGAGGAAGATGAGATTTCATAGGTAGAGGTAAGGGAAGTTTTAGAGAAAAAGATTGCAACAATAATTTTAAATAGGGGAGAGACAACAATTCCAAAACATTCTATAAAGGAAGAGGAAGTAATAATTTCGGGTCTACTAGTCGAGGAAGAGGACAATGTAATCAATATCAAAAGAGATGTAATTTTAATTGTGGAAGGTATGGATACAAAGATACTAATTGTAGATTCAAATCTCAAAACAACTATCAAGCTAAAGTTACAGAAAATCAGTACCAACATTTTGATGAGAATTCTAATAATGTTGAAAGTTTATTTCTAGCAAGCCACTCTTTTGTAGAAGATGAAAATATCTAGTATTTAGATTCTAGTTGTAGTAATCATATGTGTGGAAATAAGGAATTGTTTTCCCCTTCAGATGAAAATGTTCATTCAACAATTCCTATTTTGGGAAAAGGTCAAGTATCCATTAGCCTTAAGGATGGCGCTAAAAGTTTTATCTCTGATTTTTTTATATTTTTGGTCTTCATCATAATTTACTGAGCATGAGTCAATTATCGAAGAAAGGTTATAAAATGTAGATTCATCATGATTTTTACATCTTGATAAATAGGAGTGGAAGATTTATTGCAAAGGTAAAGATGTCTTTTAACCATCTATTCCCACTAAAAATTCATCATAAAAATTTGTCTGCTTAAATTCTATGATACTTGATGCAAATTGGCTAGGGCACATGAGTTTTGGACAATTTCATTTTTATGGATTAAATTATCTTTCAAGAAAAGAGATTGTGTCTGGCTTACCTGTTGTGAATATTTCTAACCATGTATGCGAGACAAGTGAGATGGGAAAAAAGCATAGGGATGCATTTTTAGTTGGACGAATTTCTAGTTGGAAAATCCTATAGAGCAAAGAAGTTATTGGAAATTATTCATCCAGATCTGTGTACTATTGAAGTTCCATCTAATGGAGGTAATAGATATTTTATTACTTTTATTGATGATTTTAGTAGAAAGGCTTGAGTGTATTTTCTAAAACAAAAATCAGAAGCTTGCGATGCATTCAAATTATTTAAAACATTTATGGAAAAATAAAGTGGTTGCAGAATTAAAGTATTAAGAACATATAGAGGTCAAGAGTATCTTGCATGCATAGAGGTCTTGAGCATAGTGGAATTCAATACTAGTTGATCAAAAGATATACACCTCAACAAAATGGAGTAGCAAAAAGAAAGAACATAACTATTATGGATATGTTAAGAAGCATGTTAAAATCTAAAAAATTGCCAATTTTTGGTAAAAGCTATTGCTTATGTAGTTTATATTTTAAACAGGTGTCCAATAAAAATCCTTAATGAAAAAACACCTAAGGAAGCTTAGAATGGGAGGAAACTTTCCATTCGACATCTCAAAGTTTTTTAGTGTATTGCTTATGCTCAAGTACCAGATCAGTTGAGGAAGAAGTTGGATGACAATGGTAAAAAATATATTTTTAT
This sequence comes from Erythroxylum panamense, assembly GCA_027123425.1. Lineage (NCBI taxonomy): Eukaryota > Viridiplantae > Streptophyta > Magnoliopsida > Malpighiales > Erythroxylaceae > Erythroxylum > Erythroxylum panamense. The sequence goes on along the minus strand of JAOTIZ010000006.1, from coordinate 29,264,800 downwards.
AAGCTATAATACAAATTCAAAGGCCTATAAATTATACAATCCAAATACGAAAAAGACGATTATTAGCTGTGATATAACCTTTAATGAGGATAAAATATGAGATTGGTCTTCAACTTCTCCCAAAAAGGTCAGTGGTAATTTTAGAAAGCTATGAGAAAGAAAATACTTAGGTAGATTCACTATCTCAACTAGAGACATCTAGTAGATCCCAAAGACGTCAGCAGTTACTAGCCATGTTGGAAGATTATGTGATAGATATTGATAATGATCTATCTGATGAAGAGATTATCAATTTTTTTCTTTATTCAGATTGTGAACCGGTTAACTATGAGGAGGTGTCAAATGACTTGAAACGAAGAAAATTCATAGATGAAGAAATATATGCAGTTTAAAATGATGACATATGGGAATTACCAAATTTCCATTAATAAAGAGCTTATAGGAGTAAAGTGGGTGTAAAAGACAAAGTACAAGCCTAATGGTGAAATTGACAGGTTTAAAGTTAGATTGGTTGGAAAAGGGTATAAGCAAAGGCTAAGTATTGATTGCTTTAAAATATTTGCTAATATTGCAAAATTGGATACTATTTACATGATTATCTCCCTCTCAGCTCAAAATAACTAGAAAATTTATCAAATGGATGTAAAATCTTTTTTAATGGAACTTTAGAAGAGGAAGTATATGTTAAGCAACCTACAAGATATGACATTAGAGAAAAAGAAAATAAAGTTTATAAGTTAAAAAAAGCACCATATGGATTGAAATAGCCACCAAAAGCATGTAATAAAATAATTGATTCATACTTCATAAAGCATGATTTTGAAAGATGTCCTTTTGAGCATAATTTATTTGTTCAGCGTGGTAATATTCTAATTATCTATCTTTATGTTAATAATTTAATTTTTACTGGAAACAACTCAAGGATGACTAAAGATTTTAGGGAGACCATGGTAAGATCATTTGACATGACAGAATTAGATCTAATGTTTTATTTTCTTAGAATAGGGGTAATTTAATAGGATGACGGAATTTTTATTTCCTAACGAAAGTATGCAAATGATATTTTGAAAAAATTTAAGATGGAAAATTCAAAACCAACAATCAGCCCAGTTCAAGAGAAATTAAAACAAATAAAAGAAGATAAAGGGAGACTTATAAATTCAACTTACTACAATAGTTTAATTGGAAGTTTGAGGAATTTAACTGCAACTAGACCAAATATAATTTTTGGAGTTGGATTACTTAGCATATTCATGAAGGAGCCTCATAATTGTCATTTATAAGAAGCAAAGCGAATTTTTCAATATATTAAAGGTACTTTGAATGAAGGAATTTTTCATGCAAATATTATATGTTACATATATAGTAATTGGAGTGGAAATATAGAAACAAAAAAAAACACATTAGGGTATGTTTTTCATCTTGGCACTAGCATAATATCATGGTCTTCAAGGAAACAACCCGTAATTGGATTATCTATAGTTGAATCAGAATACATTGCAGCAACTAGTTGTGCTACATAAGCAGTATAGCTAAGAAGAATGCTTGAACCACTACTACATCAAAAACAAGATGTTCCAACAGAATCCGCAATAGCACAGTGCAAAAATTCCATTTTTCATAGGCAATCCAAGCACTTTGACATTCAGTTTTACAAAATTCGTGAGCTAGTCACTTCAAAAGGATATAGTGATTAATTATTGTCACACTGAAGAACAACTTGTAAATATTTTTACTAAATCACTATCCTAAACTAAGAAATTGTTCAGGATGATAAATTCCTACTAGCTTAATATTTTAAGGAGGTAATGTCAAAAAAATAAATAAATCAAGCCAAAATGCATTTTATCAAATTGTAGCCAAAATCATGATGAAGCAAGTGAAAAGAGACAACAATATGCATCTTCATTAAATTGTAGCCATTATCACGATAAAGTCAGTGGAGAGAGAGGCACTTTCTTCTTTCTTATGCATTTCATTTGATTTGACTAAATTTTAATTTGGTCTAACAGGAAGTTTGCTTGTGTGATTAAAATTCAATATTTTATTATTATTGTTTCCTATAAAAGTAATATAACCGAAGCCTTACATGTTGTAATGTATTTTGGGATCGAATTTATTTTCTTCTTCTCTTCTCTCTTGTGTGTAAGTGCCTTGTGTCATTTGATATAAAAATATTTAAATTTCCTTAAATGTTCTAAATTTGCCGTGAATCTCCCTACTTTGCCTTTCAGTACATTATATATAGTAAGGATTAATAAGATTGACCAAAGACGAATCTTGGAAGAGCATTAAGAAAGCTCTCTAGAACAATCCAATGGGTCAAGACAGACAAATTATATTGAAATCTTAATCAACCTCTATCATCTAGATGTATTCTAGTTCATCTAGAGATGTCAAATGAATTTCTCTTCATTTAATTCAGGACCTCGAAGCACAACATTACATGAAACAGATGAAGTAATTTAACCTTCTGACGCAGGAGTTAAACAATAGAAAAGGCCATGAATCGTATAATATACAAAAGAACAACCAAACTGCTGGGCACGAACGGCTAAAAGATCGCAGAAGTGGAATACTGAAAAGGGGAACAGACAACTAAAAAGAGATTATAGTTTATATGGGCTCTCATCTTCCACCAACTTCCACTTGCAAACAATTCTGCAACTTGAGTTCTCAGCTTTTTCTTTTCTTCTGGTTCCTATATCTAAATGAAGGGAAACGAGTTGCAATAAATGTGAACTATCTTGGTCATGCATCAGCACCCACATCACCCATGTGCTCTCTCTGATTATCTAGCTGATGATAGCATTCTGTGACCGACGCTTTCGCATTCCAATAACACTAAGAAAGGCTGCTTACCCTTCATACATATTATTCTCAATAACACACACTTCCTTCTCTCTCCCCGTTCCTACTTGATGCCTCCACAAACAGCAATATCATTTGCGTTCAATATGTACCTTTAAAGAATATATTTTTAATTAATATATTTCACTAATGAAAGGCACTTCTGAATCCTAAAATCAGAATTACAGTGTGTGGATTTGCATTTTAAGTTTTAATAAATTATTTTAGTTAGAAATAAAGAAGTTCAAAATTATAGTTTTTAAATACCAAATGTAAGAGACAAAAATTCATTAAAAACACAAGAATCTCAAATCTGCATAATACGAAGCATTGGTTTACAACTAACAAAACATGAAGAGATGAAGGTTTCAATAATCCAGAGATAGTCTTTTCCCCAAGCAAGTCATCTACACAGTAAACACGGAACAAGTTGTAAGTCGTTTCAAATTTGTACGTTTGACCCATTGTTTTCTGGAAGGTGACTGTGGTCGGCTTAGTCCCAACTCCCAAAACTTTAGGATATTTACTTGGAAAATTAATTGTTAATGTACTGTTTAAATTGAAATCATTTCTTCCCCCTATCCGAGCATTTGAGTTTGTACTGTTTACTGGATAGCATGACTCTGTTCACAAGACAGTAAATACAATATCTTCTACCTTTCGACGAGCCGCCAGCACCGCCCAACGCACTATTCCTACTCAAGTACTTCCACATTTAATTGACTGAGGGTTGCATGCCTGCTAAATTGTTTTCAAATCCAAAATTGTTTTGAAGAATAAACTTTTGAATATTAATGAGGTAAATACTGTCAACTATATTGTTAACGAACAGTAGGCTTATTTAGTACACAGGAAGATAAATCTTTGCTAGATTCGTCTTTTCAACATATTGGCAGCCCCAAAACACTTCTTATATTAAGAATACATTGTCTGAAAATGTACCCCTATCAATTTTAAACACATACTAATGACTTTATGATATATTAAGTTAAAAAGGATACCCTCCATTTGGAGCTTAACTTGCAGCTTGAGACGTGCACACAGACGACTAGAAAGATCAAAGAAAAGGATGCAATCACTGAAAGAAGGGAAATGAATTTTTTCGGGTTTCACTGCTTCCGGTGAGTGGAACTAGAGAGTCTTACACTATTTGCTACCTCACACTGCTTTCTCTTGCAAGGTTCAAAGCACTTGAGAACAATGATATGTTAAACTATCACGTTAAGTGAGATAAGGTTGGAGATAAAGAACAAGTTGAAGTAGTGATGGCTCAAAGGATATGAAGGTGATGTGACGTTGAACGAATGAGGAGATGTCTATATTGTAACTAGCAGTTAGTTAGTTAGTAATTCTTTCTGTTAGTGATAGTTATTGTGTATAAAGATGTAATTAAGAACGTAGGAAATACACACATGCAATCAAAGAAACATTCTGATTACACAGTATCCAAATATCTCTCTAAAGCTTCTTTTCTTTCTTGTTAAGTTTTTCTTTAATCCTTTTCTTGCAAAAAGAACTCATCAGTGCCTCACTAGAATTGATCAAATAAATCTTATGTGCGATAGATAACAACTATAATTGGTATCAGGGCTTTTCTTTCTTAAGGGACCTGTGAGTGTGTGAATGTGTGAGTGAGCTTTCTTGAAGATCCAACGTTGATTATTATCCTTGGAGTGATGTGATTTAGAGAAGTTTATCGGAGATGGCTGAGAGCTTATCTCAAGGCTTACAGCCTCCAATGTTTAATGGTGAAGGATATACAATCTGGGCAATCAAAATGGAAGTGTATATGCAAGGACAAGATCTTTGGGAACCTATTGAAGATGATTACACGGTTGAGGTGCGTGCGAAGGATGCGACAATACATCAGCTGAGGTGGTTGAGGGAGAGGATCACCAAGAAAGCTCGAGCCAGATCATACTTGTATCAGGTGTTAGCTCCCTCCATCTTTATAAGAATTATGAAGATAGATTAAGTAAAGAAAATTTGGGATTGCTTAAAGGAAGAATACCAGGGAGATGAAAGCGTTAAACACATGAAAGTGCTCAATTTTATGAGAGAGTTTGATAGACTATAAATGAAAGATGGTGAGTCTGTCAAAGTTTATGTGGAAAAGCTATGCCAGCTAGCTAATCAGATCAGACTTCTCGATGTTGAATTTAAAGATGAAAGAATTGTCCAAAAGTTGTTGATCTCATCCAGAGAAGTATGAAGCAACTATTGCTTCTCTGGAAAATTCGAAGGATATGTCCAGTATTAAGCTAGTCAAAGTTGTAAGTGCTCTGCAAGCACAGGAGCAGAGAGATTTGATGAGGAAGGGTGATACTTCAGAGGGTGCTTATAAGGCATCCACAAAGAATGTTGATCAAGAGAAGTGGTCGAAGGGAGGTTCCAAGGCACAGAAGAATCAGAATCAACATAAGGGGCAATCCAAGGTGCAATCTGGTGATAAAAATGTGAATTACAATCCTTGCCCTCATTATGGTAAGTCAAATCATTTGGCCTACAGATGTTGGAAGAGACAAGATGTAATTTGTAGAAAATGTAATCAGAAGGGTCATATGGAGGCAATTTGTAAGCATCAGTCTGGACACTCTATTGTTGTAGCTCAAGTCATCGAAGAAGAAGAACAACTTTTTTGTTGTTACCTGTGATCTGGTGGAGTCACCCTTGATAGAGTGGATCATAGACAGTGGCTGTATAAGTCACATGTCTTCTAATCTTCGTATGTTTACGCAGCTGGATAGATCCTTTCATGCAAATGTCAAGCTTGGAGATGGGTAGTGTATTTCAGTGGAAGGGAAAAAGATAGTTGAGATTTGTACCAACGAAGGTCTTAGCACAATTTCAGATGTTCTTTTTATGCCTAAGATTCACCATAATCTCCTCATTGTGGCACAACTCATTGAAAAGGGGTTCAAGGTGTTCTTTGAAAATGATGAGTGCAAAATTATTGATCCAACTGGAAGGAGATTCTTAGAGTTAAAGTGAAAAATAAATGCTTTTCTCTGAGAATGGAAGATGTTCAACAGATTGCCTTAGATAGTAATGCTCAGGTGATAGATCTTTGACACAAAAGATTAGGACATTTTCATATGAGAGGTCTAAAAGAAATGGCAAGAAAGAAGATGGTTGATGACCTTCCTGCAAAGCTAAGTGATGGATCTCAGTGTACAACATGCCTTAAAGGGAAGTAAGCTCGACTCCTATTTCCTAGATCATCATAGAGAGTTAGTGAAACACTGTAACTAGTCCACATGGATGTGTGTGGACCAATGCCTGAAAAATCCTTGAGTGGCAGTAGGTATTTTTTGTTAATGATTGATGATTATTCTAGATACTCTTGGCTTTTATTGTTTTAAAAGTAAGGGAGAAGTAGTTGACATCTTCAAGGACTTTAAGAATCTGGTAGAAAATCAGTGCAATAGGAAAATCAAGTCAGTAAGAACTGACAGTAGGGGAGAGTTTACTTTACAAAAATTTGAGCTGTTGTGCAGAGAAGCAAGGATCAAACATTAGTTGACAACATCTTACACCCCTCAACAAAATGGGGTGGTGGAGAGAAGAAATAGAACAGTCATGGAGATGCTGAGATGTATGCTAGAGGAGAAGGGACTTACCAAGAGGTTTTAGGCTGAAGTTGCATGCATAGCTTGTTTCCTACTAAATAGGCTATATACCAGAGCTCTTTATAGGACGACACCATATGAGATGTGACGTGACGTGAAGCCTAAGCTCAAGAATCTCAAGATCTTTGGAAGCCTATGTTATTCCCATGTACCACAAGTTAGAAGAAGCAAACTGGATTGCAAGAGTGAACCTGCTATTTTTATGGGATATTCAGAAGTTACAAAAGGATATAGACTCTATTTTCCTGATCTAAATAAAGTTAAGGTGAGTAGGGATGCCCATTTTCTTGAAGATAAACAAAGGAATTGGCAGATGATAGAACAAAAGTCAATTACATAAGATAGTTACCAAACTGTCAAGTACTATACATGTATAAATTTTACTAATCCCTCTATGATTGATGATAAAATTTCCAAAGATGAAAATGATGTTGAAAACTAAGAAGAATGTTGGACCCTGAACTTTTCTTGAAAATGAGAAATTATGAAATGAAATTAAATGAGGAATTGGGTAGTGAATGTAATGCCCTATTGTGTGTAGGATTGCTTTAAATTGTATAAACGTTGAATTGTGGTGAATATTTGAAAATGCATGAGGAAATATGATA
>JAOTIZ010000006.1:29243207-29257613 GCA_027123425.1 Erythroxylum panamense | reverse complement strand
ATCCCTCGGACCTTCGGTCCGAAGTTACAATCAAATAATTCACATATACCCGTCATTCATTTTCACAGAACTATAAGTATAGAACTTTAACAATTAAGATTGAGGAACCAACTAAGTTACTCACCTGTAACTTCCGAGCTACTGCCTGGAAGTCCCAGCAATATCCGTGGAATGTCGCTCCAACGGTGCCACTATAACAGTCAAATAATTACCCATTACTAAATGCATAATCAGAAAGATTCAATGATGCACATGTCGCAATTAAAAGATGTACGATGCATAATCAAGACCTTCCCGGCGCTATATCCCAATTTCACTATCTTTTGCCTCAAAACCAATTTTCCATTCTATAACACTACCTCATTTAGACAATACCCTTAAATTCTCAAGAAAGACCTCAAAGCCAAATTACTATTTACTTGATCAAATTCACCCATTGAAGACTCCAACAGCATTGAATTTAATTCAGAATCTCACAATTATACCCCAATTATCAAGAAACTATCCTTAGGTTGAAGTAGGAAACCTTACTCAACTTTCTTTCAATAATTGAGACCCTACTAATTTAAATTCAAACTTTCATTCTTCACATCAATTGTAGACCTGTTTCTCTAGTTTATAACGGATCAAAAATCACTTCAATTGGAGGTCTACCTCATGAGTTAGCCCTAAAAACTAAAATAAGTTGGTTCAGAAAAATGGGGCTCGCCGCGGCCAAGGAACTCTTGCCGCAGTGCCATGCGGTCGCTCGCCGCGACGCACGAGAAGATTCGCCGCGACTTCGGGATGGAGCTCGCCGTGGCATGGAATTCATTTGGAGCTCGCCGAGGCGACCTCCCGCATGCTCGCCGCGGCGAGAACCTTAAGACGTCTTCTCTGACTAATTTTCTCACATTTCTCTCTCTAAAACAGCCATAACTCACTCTCAACTGCCCCAATCTTTCACAATTAACACCATGTATGTAATTAATCGTTCAATAAACAACATATAAGCAATTTACTTACCAAATCAAGCTTTTCTCTTCAACACCCGAAAATCTCCAACTCTTTAACACATACAGTTCTCACTCCCAAAATCATACAAAGTTCCATCTTCTCAAGGGTTTTTGCAAGGCTAGCACAAGGAGGAAGAAGAAGCTAGCAAGGAAGCACTGGATCACTCGAAGATCTTGAAGAGGGGATCGAAAATCGTCAAGGGGAGAGGATGAAGAGATGCCCTAAGTGAAGGATAAAGTTTGCTGCAAAGTGATTTGGTGATTTTTAAAAGGAAATGTCAAAAACTTAGGGCATTGGTTATCTAAAAATACTTGTCAATTCCTCAAGAGATTTAAAGTTCTATCTCCTTTCAGATTCATTTCTAGTCCAAATTATCCCCAAATTCCAATGGTTCAACATTTTCATTCCTAAAATCCTGTATCTAAATTTCCCGCTGCCATTGGACAGTATTCCCGTACTATACAGTCAATCGGTCCGTCACCCAGAAATTTTTCCGGTTCGGACATTTTCTACCAATTATTCCAGAAAAATTTCGAAGAGTCACTACCAACTGAAATTTACTTCTAAAACATTCCAATTCAAATTATCAAACACAATTGCCTCAGAATTCACAGAACACATCATAGTCACAAACAAATGCCAGGAAAAAGTCATGAATGCATGTACCTATATGTGCACGTGCAAAATGTCAGCCAATTGAATGAACAAATCAAAAAAATATGCAATCAGTTTCCTAGGTCGTCTCAATTTACCAATATAACCTTCCCATCGGTGATGAGATGTTACAATATTAGTTCTCGATCATTAGATATCGATTTAATTAATAACATTTGTAAATTATTTAAAAACCACATTCCACCTTAGTCAAGAATTTCTTAAATCAATACTAATTGAGAACCATAAATATTCTCCCTATTTACTTTAAGGCGATGAATCCTATATTGATCACTCAACTACCTCCATATAGTTTATGTTATATCCAATGACTACCAACTAGGTTATCCTAGTATGAAAACATAGTAATCCCTATACTAGATAGCTTTGGAAATCTCAAGTCAAATGATCACTTATACAATTATCACAATAAGAATTTCTATAGATTTACAAGTAATTTTCCAAATATATTTTCTTTTAAAAAAAGTTCCAAATAGATTTCTCATATGGGATTAATTTAGTGAACTTGCTCTCTAATAATCACCCACATGTTTGTTTAAATATCACTATACTTTAGTCTATAAGAATGACTACTTCCATCATAAGGAAAAACATAATGTTTGTTAGACTTTTTGCATTCTATTTATGTCAAGTCTTAATAGAAAAATGACTAGAAACAGTTTAAGGATAATACACAATTGTAATATAAATCTCATAATTATAATCTCACCATAATTTCATTAGCAATATATAATTATCCCATCTACTTTATTATATAAGTCTAAATATAAAAAAAATAAAGAATGCATGTAAATTATTTTATCACTAAACTACAACTAATTAGTTGGCTGTAAGACATAAACCAACAATCATCCACTTGCACTAAGTCAATTATTTAAGTATATTATACCATATCACCATATGATGATCTTGTTACTGTTGAGACATTGGCTTATTGAGTGAATTTGATAAGATTCACTAAATTGAGTACTTGATTAAACTTATCACTTTCATCATATTTATAATCATAATTAAGAAAATTATATTTTCTAAACACATCCTTAGATCTTTGATGAGACCTTAACTTCTTTTACAAACCCAATGGCTCTAATATTCCAAGTACATTACTGTCTTAAACAATATATGGAGCTATATTAAGTTCATTAAAGAACTTATTGATCCAATTAATAATTTTCACTAAATGAAAAATGTATTATGACTTATTTAGCAAACATTACTACATTGAAACCTTTCTAATCTTAAAATAACATTTTTATAAGTAAAGTATACCTTAATTAGGATTTATTTCTAATGTTAATATCTATATAACCTTGAACTCAAATATCAACTTATATATATATTAATGGATATATTCAATACTTCACCAGTATCAAGTATCTTAAATACATTATCTATGTACTTGCACCTAGAATAGGTAAATAACTTTCATTCTATCTTCATAGATTTACTTGCCATAATTAAATTGTTTCCTTTTCATATATAATGTGAATTCTTCTTGAACAATTATATTTTCAACAACTGAAAATTAGAATTGTTGTTCTCATTAAGCAATATGTCTCCGCATACTCTTACCAAAGAGGATAATTATACTCCCACTAATCTTTTTGTAGATATGACAACTTCACAATCATCTACACAATAAATTGTTTGAATTCATCATGAAAGTGAATTTTTTAATATCTTGTATCATTTCAGCTATACATTTATTATATCAACAAAGGCACTAGTTCCAATTAGATATATTATCATGAGATATGTTAAGCATAAGTCACCTTTGATCCAAAACATACAATCTATTTGCATAAACTTAAATTAACTACTTTTAGTCATCAATCTATTTTGAATATTATAATAATGTTCAATCTAAATGTAGTAACAAATATTCTTAAGAATGAACTAGAAATACATACGATCTTTGTGATAGTACATATAAGCAAGAAAATTTATGCAATCATTTTCTTCTAATGACAACTATTATCATTATATAGCAAAGTCGTTACTTGATGTCCATGTTTATGCTTTTAGTACAATAAATTGAATGAAACAATTTTATCAAAGTACAATATATTTTAGCTCTATTCCATATAACCTCTTGCATCTTGCTATCATGATGTTGACATAATCTTATATGTTGTCATCAAAGTTTATAAGACATTATTCAACTCAAAATGTCATTACATTTTGTCATCTATGATTTTGACATATCTTTAAAACTTCAACACTAAATCCCCGACAAGGATTAATATTGAAATTACATAATAGACATACAACTTTTCTAAAATAAGTTATGTCCAAGAATTTGGTTCGCTTAGTATCAACTATACTAAACAAAATAACTTCCACTTAGAAAAAAGTATAAATGTAAGAAAAGAAAGTAATTGATTATATACCATGACTACCAAATGATATTAGGACTTTAATAATGTCTTTAGTTACTCTTACTATTTTATTCAAAATAATAACCTTTTCTACTATTCGGAAAACTTACTTTAATCTTTCTAGTGGGCTAATATCTCATTCAAAATTTGTTAATCTTGAGTTTGCTCATGTGACTTTAAATTTAAATTTAAATTAGATAAATAACAACTTTATCATTCACATCTCATGTGACTTTCAGATCGGTTAGGTGACAACTCTTGTCAAAAAATATCTTATATGTTAATCCTAGTCTTGCCTTTAAATTCACATGATAATTAGTTTACTAATCCAAATCCCACAAATTTAGTTAAGAAAGACCTACTATTATAATACTAAACATATTTGGGTTAAAGCGGCTTTGAATTTACTTAACAAGCTTAACAATAAGCATAACTCTAGTTTATTTTTATAACAATTGAAGGCAACAATTATATTCTCAACATGTACTTAATATTTTAATGAGGGGTTTTAATATATATAAACAAAGTATGCAACTTATGCACGCATAATCAAATTATATGCATAAAACATCAAGATTCGTTTGATTCTAGTTATTGATCTTCATAATCTAAAATAATATTTCCAATTCTTTGAAAAAATAAGCTAAATTATATTCATTGATTCCTAAATATATTAAATATCTATTTTAAATAGAAATTTAATTTGATTTGAAAATAATTTTCAAATTCAATTGAAAATTATTTACAATTATCTTGACTCTTTTAAAAAATTTTAAATTGAAATTTTTTTAGTGAATTATACTACTTATTATAATTTATAAAACCCCCTTTTTCAAAATTATATAAGTAACACATTTTAATCCAATTAGAAAAATATTTCTAATCTCATTAGAAAATACTTTTCCTTAATTAGAAAACTATTTTCTAATATTAAAATGAAACTACTTTTGAAATTAAATAAAAAATTTTAATTTAATTATGAAAGTCATTTATGCTATTTATTTAGAGAATGATTTCTTAATTAATTAGAAAATTTTTTCTTAATAAATTAAAAATAAAAAATTAAAGAAAGTTCATTTTTCTTAATTAATAAATGAAAACACTCTTCGAATTTTAATCAAGAAAAATATCTTTTTTAATAAATCAACAAACTTGTTATTCATATACAACAAAACAATTTCTAAATAAATGAAAAATAATTTTCTAAACAAATAAAATCATAAATTTAATTTATCAAATTGAAACAAATAAATTTACTAATGATAATTATATATTAGATACAACTTAAAAATAAATTATTTTTAATTAATTAAATTTATTTTAATCTCTTATATAATATTCATTAATAAATTATCAATAAAATTATTTTATTTTATTAAATTGATTTTAATAAATTAAATTATTTATAATTCTTATTAACTATTTGTGATTTTTAGAATTTTTGAAAACTAAAAATACTAAAAATAAAAACAGAAAGTTAAATTTTAAATAAACAATTTTTTATTAAATTTGAAAATAAAAATTAAAAACTAAAAAAAATAAATAGGCCTGAGTACGGTGGCTGCGGCAAGTGGTCGTGGCTGTTTAACACTAGAGAGAAACAAAACTACCGTAGCTGGAGTCCTTAAAAGTCGAAGCATTGAGTCGTTGAATGTGAACATGAGGTATCAATGCTTGTGTTGCATGTTGACGGAACGACTCGACAACCACGTGGCTTGAAGAAAAGTAGACTTAGTTTGCAAAGACTAAAAACCGCTAGCACCTGGCAGTTTAAGGTCCCCACACCTCAATTAGGGTCAGTTAGTAATTGGTGTGACGTCTGTATAATGCAGCTGCTCCCTTGTCTATATATTCATTCGTCATCCCCCTTTGCTCTTCACCGTATTCATTCTGCAGCCCACAAGACAAATCTCTAAAGGTGGGATCTTTAATACGCCATAACATTTTTCTAGTCTGTTTTATTTTTTTGAAACTTTTGACGAGGTAAGGTAGAGCTGTAACTAAAAGTTGTGCCTTACTGAAGCAAAATGGCACTTCTTAAGCTTCTCCTGGTGGGGTTTCTTTCTTTGGTCTCAACATGCATTGCACGGTACGATGGTGGTTGGACTGATGCTCATGCAACCTTCTATGGAGGTGGTGATGCCTCTGGTACAATGGGTATGTAACTGCTTTCTTGGTATGCGCTCTTTTTGCTTGGACTTTCTGTTAAAACTAGTCAGGTTCTCTAACTTGTGGGTTTGTTTGTTGTGTAGGAGGAGCTTGCGGATATGGAAATCTGAACAGTCAAGGGTATGGAACTAACACAGCAGCTCTGAGCACAGCTTTGTTCAACAATGGCTTGAGCTGTGGTGCTTGTTTCGAAATTAGATGTGTGAATGACCCCAAATGGTGTCTGCCTGGTTCAATTGTGGTCACGGCCACCAACTTCTGTCCGCCCAACAACGCTCTACCTAACAATGCTGGGGGTTGGTGCAACCCTCCTCAGCAGCATTTTGATCTCTCTCAGCCTGTTTTCCAACAAATTGCTCAGTATAGAGCTGGAATTGTCCCTGTTTCTTACAGAAGGTTGTCACTTTTCTATCTAGATCTTTGGTACATTCTTTTTCTTTTTGCATGTACTGGCAAATATGAAGAATTTGCCACGATTTAAATTTGGTCGAGAAAGGCTTTTAACCTCTCAAATATCTTTGGTTTTAGTTACTTGGATATGCTTTTGCCTCTACATGGGAAAACACACTCTTTATTTTAGTACTACGGAGTCAAAGTCCTGCTATTTACAAGTTTTGTCTTGTTAATTATATGTTATACAGGGTACCGTGCCAAAAGAAAGGAGGGATAAGGTTCACAATCAATGGCCACACTTACTTCATCCTGGTATTAATCACAAACGTTGGAGGCGCTGGTGATGTTGCTGCAGTTTCAATCAAAGGGTCAAGAACAGATTGGCAACCCATGTCAAGAACTTGGGGTCAAAACTGGCAAAGCAACTCCAAGCTTGATGGGCAAAGTCTCTCCTTTAAGGTCACCACAGGTGATGGTCGCAATGTAGTCTCTTACAACGTTGTACCTGCCGGTTGGTCCTTCGGCCAGACATTTAGTGGCCTCCAATTCACTTAAATGTCGAAACCAAACTGAACCCTTAACTGAATCAAACATTTATAATCAAGAGTTTAGTTAAGTAAATCGAGTCAAAAAATTTAAAAGGAAAAATAAAACGGAGACATGACAAAGGGGTTATTTTAAAATGACCCTTGTGAATTGTCCTCTAAATTTGTTATTTATGTAAGGTTGACAGGAAAATTGGAAGTGGTGGGTAAGTTACCACCCTCCGCTATTAGGATGCTTAAGTGTCAAGATGGCAACACCGGTTTCACATTAATTCTGAAACTTACCTCCGCAGTGTCTTGTAATGTTTGATTTTAAGGATGTAATGTGTTGTTAATTTGGTATGTTTAGTCCAATAAAACAAAGGGTGTTGGTGTTTGTGTTTGTGTTTATGTCATCATCTGCGTGTTAGAGATTATTACTATACAAGTTAAATTTGGGTGACACAAGACCTAACTTATTTTTAGTATCTTAACCTAAAAACAATAGTTTATAGGCATATAATTATTTAAACAAATAAGAAATATGATGTGTTTGTAATATGATTTTTTAAAATTAACCAATGACGTCGTGTGTAGTAATTACATTTACTCATATAATGAAGGGACAAATAGGGATACCGGAAAAGAGTGGACTGTTAAAAAAAACTACTTCCATTATTTTGGTTGGTGATATGACTTTTTCAAAAGTGTCTCCAAGTAAAAGAAAATTTCTGATTGATAGAGTTATGGTAAATACTCATTGGTGTTAGGAGTTTAATGCAGCTGAGGCTATTTTCTTACCTGAAAGAAAGTCAGGTCATAGTCCTATAATACTTCAGTTTAACTTTTAATTTACAGCTTAAGAAGCAGTCATTTAAGTACTTCAATATGTGGTCAGATTATGCTTAGTTTTTACCTATATTTGAAAAATATGGAATATTGGAATTGAGGGGAAGCTTCTGTACAGAAATCGAAGCATATGAAGGGCTAATTGAAATAGTTGAATCAGGATCAATTCATTGATGTTGAACACCAAGGTATGCAAGAAAAACTGGAATTGATCCGAGGCTCAAACATTGTTGTATGTAAACCCTATGAATATGCAGCTTTAAGGTCAGGAATAATTTGCTCAAAAGGTTATTTATTGAAAGGATTAAGGCTGTTGAGAAATTCCTCCATTAAAAGTCAAAAGCCACATGGTTAAAACTTGGCGATCAAAAGACATGTAGTATTGAAGAATCGAAATTACAAAATAAGAACTCTGACTATAGTGGAGGGTCAAGGGCAATTGCTAACTGAATATAGTAACGAATCTAAATAATTTGTGGATTCTTGTTATATACAAAAAGAAAAAGAGCTCCAGGTTGACTGCTGAGGCACAGGTTTTTGCAACAGAGCTAGATTGAAATCGGAACGATAGAAGACATTTAATGTAGAGGATGTCAAACATGCCATATTTGATATCATTGTTAACAAAAGTCCAGGTCCAAACAGGCTTGACAATGATTCTTAAAGGCAGCATGGGAAGTTATTGGCTCAGAAGTTTTGTAGCAATTTTGGATTTTTTAGGTATGGTAAAATGCTAATGTATGTAAATTGTACTTTGCTTACTCTTTTACAAAATTGACTATCCTAACTAGAGGAGTGATTTTAGACCACTTTTATTTTGTAATACCTTATATAAGTGCATCTTTAAAATGTTAACAAATAGATTGAAGATGGTATTGTTGGGAAATAAGGCAAAATTTGATATCACGCAGTGAAAAAATTAGGAAACTTTTTTCATATGTGATTTTTCAAAAGTTAAAATCACTAAAATTCTATAAATAGTTAACACATAAATTATAATAAAACATAAATCTTAATAGATACCTTATTCTAAAGCTTGATATTTTTCTTGTCATATCCATGAAATTGTTTTCAAAACTAGTTCATCTCAACCACCATATTCGCATAAATTTCTAACACCTAACATTATCCAGATAACAAGTTAAAAGAGCTCTGCAATAGTTACAGAAATGATAAGATAAGGAGTGACAGTTTCATTAGAGTTTAAGTCTAATTATAATAAATTGAAGATAATTTAGTAATTTAATTAAAATTAAATTATAATTTCAATTAATTTTTAATTAGAATTATAGATACTAATTATGCCCAAATAAAATCTAATATCTCTTATTGATCCATTTTTATTAAATATCTCATATTTAATCATAAAGTTTCTCAAACTTTACAATCAAGTCTAACTTGATTAAAATATCTTGTCTATCTTCAACTCGTTCTTTGTGTGTAACTCATTAGGTTCCCAAAAATGTTGTCAAAGGATACAAATCATAATTTTAAATCATATTTAGGATTAAATAAATTAAACTCAATAATTTGTATCTATAGATCAAGATTGGTGTTGAACAATATATCATGACCACTCAAATAATTAGAAATGTTAAAGTACTTTTGACTAACCTTTCGATACATTATTTTTTCATATAATTCAATTATTTCATCATTTAACGTTCTGATTAGATATTGAGTATGAAATTAATATCTACTCTATTTTGAGTTCAATCATATTAGTTCTCGATCATTAGCTATCGATTTAATTAATAACATTTGTAAATTATTTAAAAACCACATTCCACCTTAGTCAAGGATTTCTTAAATCAATACTAATTGAGAACCATAAACATTCTCCCTAATTACTTTAAGGCGATAAATCATATCTTGATCACTCAACTACCTCCATATAGTTTATGTTATATCCAATGACTACCAACTAGGTTATCCTTGACTAGAACATGTCATAAGTAGTATCAAAATATAGTAATCCCTGTACCAGATAACTTTGGACATCTCAAGTTAAATGATCACTTATACAATTATCACAATATGAATTTATATAGACATACAAGTAATTTTCCAAATATATTTTCTTTCAAAAAAAGTTCCAAATATATTTCTCATATGGAATTAATTTAGTGAACTTGCTCTCTAACAATCACCCATACGTTTGTTTAAATATCACTATATTTTAGTCTATAAGATTGACTACTTCCATCATAAGCACAAACATAATGTTTATTAGTCTTTTTACATTCTATTTATGTCAAGTCTTAATAGAAAAATGACTAGAAACAGTTTAAGGATAATACATAATTGTAATATAAATCCCATAATTATAATCTCATCATAATTTCATTTGCAATATATAATTATCCCATCTACTTTATTATATAAGTCTAAATATATATAAAAAATAAAGAATGCATATAAATTATTTTATCACTAAACTACAACTAATTAGTTGGCTGTAAGATATAAACCAACAATCAGCTTTAAGTATATTATACCATATCACCATATGATGATCTTGTTACTGTTGAGACATTGGCTTACTGAGTGAATTTGATAAGATTCACTAAATTGATTACTTGATTAAATCTTATCACTTTCATCATATTTATAATCATAATTAAGAAAATTATATTTTCTAAACACATCCTTAGATCTTTGATGAGACCTTAACTTCTTTTACAAACCCAATGGCTCTAATATTCCAAGTACATTACTGTCTTAAACAATATATGGAGCTATATTAAGTTCATTAAAGAACTTATTGATCCAATTAATAATTTTCACTAAATGAAAAATGTATTATGACTTATTTAGCAAACATTACTACATTGAAACCTTTCTAATCTTAAAATAACATTTTTATAAGTAAAGTATACCTTAATTAGGATTTATTTCTAATGTTAATATCTATATAACCTTGAACTCAAATATCAACTTATATATATATTAATGGATATATTCAATACTTCACCAGTATCAAGTATCTTAAATACATTATCTATGTACTTGCACCTAGAATAGGTAAATAACTTTCATTCTATCTTCATAGATTTACTTGCCATAATTAAATTGTTTCCTTTTCATATATAATGTGAATTCTTCTTGAACAATTATATTTTCAACAACTGAAAATTAGAATTGTTGTTCTCATTAAGCAATATGTCTCCGCATACTCTTACCAAAGAGGATAATTATACTCCCA
Organism: Erythroxylum panamense; assembly: GCA_027123425.1. Taxonomy (NCBI): domain Eukaryota; kingdom Viridiplantae; phylum Streptophyta; class Magnoliopsida; order Malpighiales; family Erythroxylaceae; genus Erythroxylum; species Erythroxylum panamense. The sequence goes on along the minus strand of JAOTIZ010000006.1, from coordinate 29,246,424 downwards.
CTAATCTTTTTGTAGATATGACAACTTCACAATCATCTACACAATAAATTGTTTGAATTCATCATGAAAGTGAATTTTTTAATATCTTGTATCATTTCAGCTATACATTTATTATATCAACAAAGGCACTAGTTCCAATTAGATATATTATCATGAGATATGTTAAGCATAAGTCACCTTTGATCCAAAACATACAATCTATTTGCATAAACTTAAATTAACTACTTTTAGTCATCAATCTATTTTGAATATTATAATAATGTTCAATCTAAATGTAGTAACAAATATTCTTAAGAATGAACTAGAAATACATACGATCTTTGTGATAGTACATATAAGCAAGAAAATTTATGCAATCATTTTCTTCTAATGACAACTATTATCATTATATAGCAAAGTCGTTACTTGATGTCCATGTTTATGCTTTTAGTACAATAAATTGAATGAAACAATTTTATCAAAGTACAATATATTTTAGCTCTATTCCATATAACCTCTTGCATCTTGCTATCATGATGTTGACATAATCTTATATGTTGTCATCAAAGTTTATAAGACATTATTCAACTCAAAATGTCATTACATTTTGTCATCTATGATTTTGACATATCTTTAAAACTTCAACACTAAATCCCCGACAAGGATTAATATTGAAATTACATAATAGACATACAACTTTTCTAAAATAAGTTATGTCCAAGAATTTGGTTCGCTTAGTATCAACTATACTAAACAAAATAACTTCCACTTAGAAAAAAGTATAAATGTAAGAAAAGAAAGTAATTGATTATATACCATGACTACCAAATGATATTAGGACTTTAATAATGTCTTTAGTTACTCTTACTATTTTATTCAAAATAATAACCTTTTCTACTATTCGGAAAACTTACTTTAATCTTTCTAGTGGGCTAATATCTCATTCAAAATTTGTTAATCTTGAGTTTGCTCATGTGACTTTAAATTTAAATTTAAATTAGATAAATAACAACTTTATCATTCACATCTCATGTGACTTTCAGATCGGTTAGGTGACAACTCTTGTCAAAAAATATCTTATATGTTAATCCTAGTCTTGCCTTTAAATTCACATGATAATTAGTTTACTAATCCAAATCCCACAAATTTAGTTAAGAAAGACCTACTATTATAATACTAAACATATTTGGGTTAAAGCGGCTTTGAATTTACTTAACAAGCTTAACAATAAGCATAACTCTAGTTTATTTTTATAACAATTGAAGGCAACAATTATATTCTCAACATGTACTTAATATTTTAATGAGGGGTTTTAATATATATAAACAAAGTATGCAACTTATGCACGCATAATCAAATTATATGCATAAAACATCAAGATTCGTTTGATTCTAGTTATTGATCTTCATAATCTAAAATAATATTTCCAATTCTTTGAAAAAATAAGCTAAATTATATTCATTGATTCCTAAATATATTAAATTTCTATTTTAAATAGAAATTTAATTTGATTTGAAAATAATTTTCAAATGCAATTGAAAACTATTTACAATTATCTTGAAAACTATTTACAATTATCTTGACTCTTTTAAAAAATTGAAAATTGAAAATTTTTTCAATGAATTATACTACTTATTATAATTTATAAAAACTTCTTTTTCAAAATTATATAAGTAACACGTTTTAATCCAATTAGAAAACTATTTCTAATCTCATTAGAAAATTCTTTTCCTTAATTAGAAAACTATTTTCTAATATTAAAATGAAACTATTTTTGAAATTAAATAATTTTTAAATTTAATTAAGAAAGTTATTTATGATATGTATTTAGAGAATGATTTCTTAATTAATTAGAAAAAAAATTTCTTAATAAATTAAAAATAAAAATATTAAAGAAAGTTCATTTTTCTTAATTAATAAATGAAAACACTCTTCAATTTTTACTCAAGAAAAATTTTCTTTTTTAATAAATCAACAAACTTGTTATTCATAAACGACAAAACAATTTCTAAATAAATGAAAAATAATTTTCTAAACAAATAAAATCATATATTTAATTTATCAAATTGAAACAAATAAATTTAATTAAGAAACAACTTTCTTAATTATTTAAGAAAACACATTTCTTAATTTTAAGGAGTCTAATGAATTATTTTCAATTTAATTGACATTAATTAATTCTAATTTTAGATACTAATTTTTGAAAATTAATTAAGAATTAATATAATTATTAATCTTAATCATATTATGAAAAATAATTAATTTAATTTCATAATTGATTTTAAATTTGAAAACAATTTGAAATTTATGTTTGGAATAAAATTTATTAAGATTACATTAAGCCTAAATCCAAACAAGCCTTATTCTAAATTAGGAATACACTATTCCTAACTTAAAACAAGCTAATCTTTTGTTCAATCACTAGGGGGCGCTTGGTTCACAGAGGGCAATAAGAATGAGAATGAGAATAAATATAGTGAGGAATGAGAATGAATATAATCATTATAATTATGATAGTTGATTAAGATGAATGAATGATTACCATTACCATTAATGGTGGTTGATTTGCTAAAAATATTCAGACATAAAGTTTGTTAAAATTTTGTTTTATATCAAATAAAATATATTTTAATTGATTATTTTTAATTTATGGACCCTGTTTATAATGATAGAATGTTTAGAATCAAGTATATTGTAGTTTTTCCTTTCCAATAGCTCTTGAAGAAAAAAATACTCTAATATTTTCTTGCATCAACTTATCATTAGTTGTAATATCCTCAAAATATAATTTAATCATCCAAAATGTTGTGCAATTTATTGACACAACTATAATATCCATTATTCTATTGCTATAGTAAAATCAAGTAATATAGTTTAATATAATTTACATTCATCTGATAATGCAAATAATGTTATATTTTAAGTAATTAATGAATAATTTTTTAATTAATTACAATATAATTAACTATTTAATAATTTACATTACATTTTAATTAATTACATCTTAATTATATTTTAATTAATTAATTTTAATTAATTAGATTAAATTTTAATTAATTAATTAAATTTTATCTTGATTAATTATTTTAATTAATTAGTTAATTATATTTTAATTAATTAATTAGATTTATCTTAATTATATATATATATAATATTTTAATTAATTATATTTAATTAAAAAATATTAGTGTTGGTAGGAATCAAAACAATTCCTCCCATACATGGAGGGTATGAACTA
>JAOTIZ010000006.1:29203115-29238259 GCA_027123425.1 Erythroxylum panamense | reverse complement strand
CTAGCATCGATTCGAGGTGGGTACCTGTTTATAATAGAATTTATAAGCCACTACTGCTTTCTTTAAATAAAGAGATTTTCTGATTTCAATTGCATCATAAATGTTGCATCATTGTATGAATGATTTGAAAAATCATTATTGATTCAATACATGAACTTTTGATGAATTTCAAAATACATTTGTGTTATGCCTCGAAAGATTTCATGGCATTCGTATGTTCGGAAAAAGATCATTCGATAAATTGATTTGAGCATGATATGTGCTTTTGTGTGGGCGAGAGAGAACCTATTTCGTTAAGTCACGTGCACGTTGACCCCCTAGCCTTCTCCCGGCTGCCCGCTTGAGGCCCACGAGATCCGAAAATGGACTCGTCGTGTTTACGGTAAAACTTCAGTTTTCCGTCGTGTTTATGGAACTCTCGAGCCGTTATGTGTGCATTTGCATTGTGAAGTGTTATGATTGATGCATCCATGTTTTGGAAATTGTGATTTCGACTACTGCGAGAAAAGAACTTTTGAAAATGTGCTTTATGGGTTTCAAACAAAGTTTCTGCAAGAAAAGAAAAGAAAAGCGTTTTTAAAGGTTTTGCTTATTTATTTGTTATAAACTGTTACCCACGAGCTATAAGCTCACCCCCTTCATTCCCATCCACAGGTGATGAGAAGAAGATCGGGTGAAAGAAAATGAAGATTTCTGTTTGCATGTGTTTATATTGTATTATTGTTAAGTTAGATGGTTGCTGAGAAGTCTAGAATTGTTGTGTATTGTGTACTTTGGTTTAGGGTTATGGGTAATGTATAAGGCTTGAAAATGCCACTATGATTTGTATAAAGCTTTGGTTTATGAAAGGGTGTATAAATTGTAATTGAATTATGAGATTTTGATGAGGCTATTGAGTTATGGTATTGCACATGGATATGTTATATAAATTTTGTATGTTCAATTGAGATATAAGCATGATTTGTATATGGAAAAATGTGAATGAACGTGTATTGGAATTGAAGTGCTTTGTATGGGAATGATGAAAGTAATGAATAAGAAAGAAAGAAAGAAGAAAAATTTATACGGGTTTTGAGAATTGTCTTAAGGTTTCCAACGCGATAAGTTTCCTATGCTTTGTGTTTTCAACGGATGTCGGAATTTGTTTTAGTTCGAGGGATCCGTTCGTTTGTCTACTTTGTTTCGCTTCCGATTTGTGATTCGATTCGCATCCGTTTTGATTTCGCTTTATGTTTCGTTTCTTTGCTTTTATTCGATTCGTATTCGTTCGTATTTGTATTCGCTTTCGATTGGCTTCCGCTTTCGTCTTGTGTTTTATGTTATCCTCTGCTTTTTCCGTTTCTGCATTTCCGGTTGGGATCTGGTTTCTAGATCGGGTCCCAACAAGGTTGGAGCCAAGAAAAATGCAATATTCGAAGGTAGAACATCGATCATCAGGATTGTCAGCCCAATTAGCATCACAGTAGGCCTGTAGTGTAAGAGAAGATTTTTAGGTTAAATGTATACCTGAAGAGGGTGTAGATCAGAGGTAGCTAAGAATCTGTTTCACTGCAGTCCAGTGAATGTTAGTAAGACATTGTAAAAACTGAGAAACTTTGTTGATAGCAAATTGAATGTTAGGGTGAGTAAGGCAAGAGCACCAATAGTACTTCGATATTCAGTAGCATCAGAAAGAGGAATGTCATGATTTTTTGAAATAGGAAGAGTGGGTTTGATTGGTGTGGGTATAGATTTGGAGTGATCTAGGCCAGTACGATGTAGTAGCTCTTTAGTGTATTTAGTTTGTGTGAGTAAAAGGCCATTTGTTGTGTTGGTAGCTTCAATACCAAGAAAATAATTGATTGGTCCTAAGTCTTTGATGGAAAAGGAAGTGTTAAGCTCTTAAATAAGGGTGGTAATGAATGAGGGTGAAGAACCCGTAAACAAGATATCATCAACATACACTAAAAGAAAGGTAGTATTGGAGGGATAATTATGAATGAAAAGTGACGTGTCAGATTTAGTGGAGACAAAGTGAAGTTCATAAAATTTTTGAGGCGATAAAACCAAGCACAAAGGGCCTGTTTGAGACTATAGAGAGCTTTATGGAGGCGACAAACATAAGAAGGATGATGTGTTTCTAGGAAGCCAAGAGATTGAGTCATAAAGACTGGTTCTTGAAGAGTGTCATTAAGGAAGGCATTGTTGACATCAAGTTAACAAATTTGGCAATTTTGGAGATTTCAATAGTAAGGATGAGACGGATGGTAGTGGGTTTGACAATTGGGCTAAAAGTATCTGTATAATCTGTACCAGGAGTCTGATGATAGCCTTTAGCAACAAGACAAGCTTTATAGCAATCAAGAGTTTCATCATAATTTCATTTTGTGTGAAAGACCCATTTATAACCAACAAGATTGACATTTGGTGGTGGAGGGACAAGATTCCACATGTTGTTGCGATGAAGAGCTGTGAACTCGTCAAGCATGGCCTGACACCAATGCCGAAACTTATTAGCTTGAGCGAAAGAAGTGGGATCAAGATCATTAGATGTATATGTGTGGGTAAAGTAAGTAACATAATCAGAGAATATGTGAGGTATACGAGTTTGATCACGGGTGTAGGTTACCATGGGATGGTGTGGGATAGCAAGTGGAGAGGAGGAAGTTGGTGAAGGAGATGAGATTGTAAGTGGAGGCATAAGTAGGGGTAAGGAGATGGACGATGAATGTCTTGAGACAGTAGAGGGAGAGTGAGAGGAACTCGTATAGGGAAAGTCGTTTTCAATAAAACGAACATGACGAGAGATATATATTTTAGAAGTAATAGGGTTAAGGCAACGATAACCCTTGTAATTAGGAGAATACCCTAGAAAGACACATTTTGTAAACTTTGGTTTGAGTTTTCTTGAATGTGTGGACCCAGTGAAGGGAAAGCAGGTGCACCCAAAGACTCGAAGGTGAGAAAGGTTGGGCTTTGTGAGAAAAAGAATTTCACGGAGGGATTTGTTATGGAGAATAGGGGTTGGTAATAGATTTATAACATAGTACCAAAAAGCTTTAAGAAGTGAGGCATAAATAAGAAATGTGAGACCAATTTCAGTAAGGTAATGAATTTTACGTTCAGCAATCTCATTTTGTTGTGGGTATGAGGACAAGAAATACGATAAGTAATGCCATGTGTAGTAAGAAAGTTAGCGAACAGACATTTGACAAGTTCAGGAGTTCCATCGCATTGAATTTTTTTTATAGAGGTCGAAAAAAGATTTTCAGAGTGAGCTTTGAATGTCTGAAAGCGAGAAAGAGCTAGAGATTTATGGGTTAAAGGATAAATCCATGTATATCGACTGAAATCGTCAACAAAAAGGATAAAATAACGAAAGTTAGATAATAAAAAGGAGGGAGGTGGTCCCCAAATATCGCAATGGATAAGTTGTAGTGGCTTATTAGAAACACGAGAAGATAAAGGAAATGAAAGATGAGTACTTTTTCCTTGAAGACAAGAAGTACAATGTTTTATTACATGAGATTTTATATTCAAAAGGGGAGATAATGTAACACCCCACCCTCTCAAGACCCATACCCGACATCCCGAGTGATGTTTGAGTGTGAATCCCGCAAAGTTGGCATGCTAGAACAGTCAAACATTAAGAACTCAATACCAAATCTTCTTCTTTTTTATTTTTTTGAAACAATATAAGCATATGCAGAAATCAATAATCAAAATCGGCCCAATCTTTTCTTTCATAACATAACAAAAAAGATCACATTTGTTAACGTTACACTCCCATGTCATTCTCATTTTCAAACCTTTCTAATATGGAAAGTATGACATGCAGAAACGTATTCAATTACACATTATGCAAAATTTGCGGAATATATAAATAAGAAAGTATAAATGCAGAAGCCAACTAATCCTGACCTCTACCTCTTACTTGAATGTAGTAGCTATACTCCCGTTTGTCCAACAGGGTAACTCTTTTAAGCCCTGAAAAATAGTTGCAAATTTTGGGTGAGTTTTACTAACTCAGTGAGTGACCCTTCTCGATGACTCACTCAATCACAAAACACATATAAATCATGCCATCACTTAATTCACATCATTTTTATCATAACTAAATAGCATCACAAATCATTTTGATCACTTATTTCACAATTCATATTTAGAGCAGTCACGCAGTTTATTTTGTTCATTTGGAACATACATATCAATTTTTATATGCAACGCACGTGAGACACATTTTCATTTATTTCTTTGTTATGACCAAGTGCCTATAACTATCCCGTATCCATTGTGGATACCGAGCTCATTGATAACTATCCCATATCGGGCTCATTGATAACTGTCCTATATCCGTTGGGAATATCGGGCTCATTAAACGTTAAGCCTAAGGCTCTGATGCACATAACTAAGCTTAAAGCTCTTCACGTTGGCTACTCTGGTCACAATGGCTTTATCTTTCATGCATTCATGTAGTGAAATGCATCAATCACATTTGATCACTTATTCACTATCATATATCATCGGACCTTAATCTAACATTCAACATTTATGCTGAAAACACTTTGTCATCATGCATTCATATCATGAAGTATTTAGTTCATCACATTCACATATAATTAGCACTGCAATATCTCATTCATATATCACAATCATCGGACCTTCGTTGTTCGAAATTCAACGATCAAATCACATTCACAAATATTCATAATCACTCAATTCATAACATAAACAAATAAACAATAAAGTAAGACCATCTAGGTCTACTCACAGTTCGCTTCATATTAGCATTAGTTTTCATGATCTGGAAACGTCTGAATATAGACATTTATCCTGCACATCACAATTATGCAATACACACATTGCATATACCCATTAATAACTTTGCACAATTATAAGCATTCATTTATGCACACGTGTGTATATGGGATAAGTACAATGCATATTCATGTTCATGACAAGCATTCAAATTTCATATCTTATGCTCATTTGCATCTTATAATTCAATCACTTATCATTTCTTTTCTCACACTACTTGCTCTTATTATCAATTTCTCATTCATTTAAACTAGATACACTTTACTCCTCTTCTTCGAATCACAAATTTAATTAAATGAACCATTTCATCTCCATTTTACACATTTCTTTGGTACTTGAATACCAACAATTCACTCATTAATGTAATTCTAGCATTACAAGACCAAACAATTATGCAAATTCTCATTTAAGTCATATATCACTTCCAAAAGTCCAGATCTTTGGGTTAATCTTCTGTGATCATTATGATCAGTACATGAAGTAATTTGGTAACACTTTCTACTAGAAAAGTTTTCTCTATTGTCTTAATTTTCTAATAACACCATAATCATTCAATTTGGCTCGGTAATTTGAAAGTTACACTTCAAACATTTTTGGACTGTTCTCATTCTAAAACAATGTACTATACACAGTTCCCATCTAGAAATTGAACATCTTAGAGGCTGAGTTAGAATTTGACCTCTTCATAAAATTTGTAATCCTATGTCTCTAGTTTACTCAACATTAAATATCATCTCAATTAGAACCCTACAGATCCAGATATATTCAAAATGTTGAAGTATGTTCAGTAAAATAACACCAGTTCATGCTATTTCAACAGATTCCTGCACTTTCCTTCAATAAAACTTTTTTCCAATCAATTTAGATTTTGGAGAGATATAATAATGTGTTAGGAATCTATTGGGTTAAGAATCACGTCATTTGAAGGTCGGATAACAAAGGTATGGCTGAAAGAATCAAACAAGGTCTTGTCCTCAATCATATTGAACCTGTTTCAGGATAATTGGCATAACTTTCTCCATAGATGTCGAATTAAGGCATCTTAGGACGGTTTAGAAGATAACTTCGAGATCTACATCTTTTGTGAAGACATTAAAGCAAGACTTTGTCATCTAAAGGGTTAGAAGTGGACCAAACAATGTAAGATGAACAGTACCTAGAAGAAGTTTATGAATGGTACACAGAAGATGTTTAACAATTAGCATAACTTTTCCTAGAGATATCAGATCAAGGTCATTCTTAGATGGTTTGAAATAGGACTTCAATATCTACAACTTTCATGAAGACCTTGAAGATAGATTCTTTCATCTATAAGGTCAAAATGGGACCAGACGATGTAAGATAAACAGTACCCAGAAGAAGTTTATGAATAGTACACAAAATATGTTTAACAATTGGCATAACTTTCTCTAAAGATATCGGATCAAGGTCATTATTAGATGTTTTGAAATAGGACTTCAAGATCGACAACTTTCATGAAGACCTTGAAGATAGATTCTGAAATTTACAGGGTCAAAATTGGACCAGATACTGTAAGATGAACAATAGCTAGAAGAAGTTTATGAACAGTACACAGAAGATGTTTTACAATTAGCACAACTTTCCTAGAGATATCGGATCAAAGTCATTCTTAGATGATTTGAAATAAAAATTCAAGATCTATAACTTTTATGAAGACATCAAGGCAAGATTTTATCGCCGAAAGGGTCAGAATTGGACCAGACGATACAAGATGAACAGTGACCAGAAGAAGTTTTAGTCTAAGACCTATTTGGAATAATTGGCATAACTTGCTGTAGAGGTGTTAGATCAAGGTTGTTCATAAATAGTTTGAAAGAGAACTTCACTTTCATGAAAACCTTAAAGATAGATTTTATCATCTATAGGGTCAAAATTGTACTAGAAGATGTGAGATGAACAGTGCATAGAAAATACATGTCATCACCAGATGATACACATCATCACCAGACGATACGTTATCACCAGACGATCCACGTCATCAATAGACGATATGTCATTACCAGACGATACAGTCTATACTCCTAATGCGTCTCCATTTATAAGGATCATAACTTTCAACTCCGATGTCCAAAATTACATATTATATACCGTTAGAAAGTTAGAAAGATAAGCTTCAACTTTCTAGAAGACAATTTTGTCTAATTTAGCCTAGATCAATAAAGTTTTTATCTGAAAGTCAGAACACGAAATTTACCCTTATGGAAGACTTGAAATTTTCACTGTACAAACTTAGGATGTCCTGAGCATAACCATTCAGCTACTAATTTGACTTTATTAAACTCTCAAATCTCAACTCAATAGAGTTTTCAATTGGAAATCCCATGAAGCACAATCACAAAAAAAGGTTCTAGAATACTTAAACCCATACATTTTCTAACTTAATGAACTAAAATCCTTCCAAAAAAATGCAAAAGATTCAAAGCGATTTTACCTTGATTCTTCATCAAATGAAGAGATCTTTTGCTCAATTAGAAGCTCTTCTCTTCCTCTTCCTTTCTCCCTTCTTGAACAACCTCAAAATCTCTCTTGAAGGCTAAGAAAATTGAAATCCTAGCTTATTTTCTCTTCTTTCTCTCTCTTCTTCTTTTCTTCATATGTCTCTCTCTTCTTCATAACACCCTCTCTTTTTCTCTTCAATTCACGTTTTCCCCTTCTTAAAAAGCAAGACTACATTTCTTTCTTCCATTTCTACCCTTCAGAGCCCAAAAAGCCCCTTTTACGCTTCCTTATAGGCTTATGCTCTTTTAACCATAAGTTTCTTGCCAAAAATACTCCTTGAACATTCTTATAGCCTTTACACTTTAATTCATTCAACCTATATCATATAATCTTTCTAACATCAACATAATAATTAATTTCCACAAAATTCATAAAGACCTCATAATTAATGTGAATCATACTTATTCATCAAGAGGAAATTTTGGGGGCCAGCATTTCTCTATATACTCACATTTATAAACAATTATACCCGGAATGTCAATGAATGCATGTACAGTCATTTTCATGTGCAACGATTCAATATTCATATGTATGAGCATATCACATAATGCATGAGCATGAAATACATTTCTAATCTCTCAACGAATCTCTCACATTTACAATTTTAGCCTTATCATGGGTAACGGGATATTACAGATAACCTAGAGAGTGTAGCGGGACAAGGATGACCAAGACGCTGATGTCATAATTGAATTGGAGTAGAGGTGGTCTGGAAAGCAATTGGATTTGTGAAATTTACTGGAACCTTCAATGGGTCAAGATTATCATGTATGGTACCCGCGAGAAGTGGTATCCTAATCTGGAGATCCTTCACAATGTAAGTAAAGGGCTTAAATTCAATGATGCAAGAATTATCCTTAACAAATTTAGCTACAGTAAGTAAATTGGCAGTAAGATTGGGAACAACTAAAATATTATTGAGATGAAGGGATCTAGTGGAAATAGAGAATGTGAGGTTACCAGTAGATGAAATAGGAAGAGTTTGTCCATTACTGACAATCACTGTATTTGGACCATTGTACAGTGTTAAGGATTCGACAAGTTGAGGGTCAGAAGTTAAGTGGGTTGTAGCATCAGTGTCAGGTAGCCATTTGGCAATAGTGTTAGAAGTGACAGCTAAAGGATAAGAAGAATTTGTGATGTCGAGGGCAATGAAAGCAGTGGATAAATTATTAGGGTTTGTGGGGTTCGGAAGTAGACAATTTTGAGATTCAAAATATCGGAAACGATAGTGTTTAGCGATATATCCCCATTTCCAACAATTTGGCATTTAGGGAAAGGTTTATTTGACCTAAAATAGTTATGAGATTGGTTTTGCTGGTAATTTTGGGTGGGTCTGGGCTTGGAGGAATAGTGATTAATAGAGACTGGTCCAGTTGAACCAGACCAGTGCCCACAAATTGAGGACCTAATCGACCCAGGTCCATGACCATAACTATTTGGCCCAATCGGCCCACCTTCATAACTTTGGCCATTAGGGTTTAAATGGTGTTAATGCTCGTGTGCTCCTCTACTTGTTCTATAGTCGCCGCGTCCGAAGGTGTTTGGAGAGGGTGAATGGCCAGACAGCGAAGCGGCGAGAGCAATGTCCTATGATGGAGCGGAGTGAGATGAGAGAAGTCTCTATTCTTAGATGAGGAGCTTTTCCGGGAGTTCACCGAAGGAGATGCTAGATTCGCGATGCTCCACCGCCGTGATGAAGGATTTAAAATCTACAAATAAACCATTTAGAGTAAAAAAATATAAGGTCAGAATCTAATATTGTATCACCTATAGCTGCTAGTTCCTCTGCCATAGTTGAGATAGTCGTAAGATATTCGGTAATCGATTGTTGTCCTTTTTGTAGGGTATGAAGTTTTCATCGAAGCAGAGAACATTGGGAGCTGGATTGTTGCATAAAGTGTTGCTCTTGATTGAGCCAGAGATCATGGGTTATGTTACATCCAATGGCAAGGTGGGCAGAAGTTTTCATCGAAGCAGAGAACATTGGGAGCTGGATTGTTGCATGAAGTGTTGCTCTTGATTGAGCCAGAGATCATGGGTTATGTTACATCCAATGGCAAGGTGGGCAGTGGAGGTGGACAGAGACGTGGTGAGAAAACAATAGACAAGTCGGTCAAATTTCTACCACCTGAGGTATTCTGAAGATTCAGCATCTAGACTGAATGAAGGTGGTGGAGTTGATCCATCAAGGTACCCAATGAGATCAAAGGTGACAAGAATGGCATATATTTGGTTACACCAGATGAGGCAATTTGAGGAATCTAATTTTGTAGATAAGAAGTTTGTAATCTGATTGAATGGTAATGTGGGAGAAGTAGGATCGACCATTGATGATATTTGTGATGTATTGGTTCTGAAAAAAAAAAGTAAGAGGATGTTTTGTGTGTTGGTTTCTACTATTTGTGTATGCAGGGTAGGTGTTTGAGAAAAGGATTGCTAGCTTGAATATGTAGCTAGGTAATAGGATTAATGTATAGGCTCTGATATAATGAAAGAATAGAATGAAGCAATTGATACGTAATTGTATTGTATTGATTGTGTGTATTTCTGAATACCTTTTACAGGCATTTATACATATGTTTTGGTATCTGATAATAATAATAAAAGAGATATTGAGGATCAAATGAGATATACAAGACAAATGAGATACATAAAATAAAATCAAATGAGATACATATTAAAGAGAAAATATCATATTTGATATGAAGATCTGTATATGTTTATCAAGTAGACTACCACTGGCCAGCTCTAGTAAGGAGAAGCGTCTCACCTACTCTTGCCACCGCAAGCTCCCAACTACATGTTACCGGAGACTAGTCTTCACTCACCTACTCCACCAGCATTAATGCGTAGGCTACAACATTGTCTTCTCCAACCTTACCAACTAAGCAGTAAGAAAGTTTCCCCTAAATGCTCAATAAAAATGGACACTAAAAAAATCTGCGGTTATGTAGATCGAAAAATTATTTAGGAACTTCTTGATGACAAGATTTATAAGAACGTTTAATTCAAAGATCACGAAATGTGTATCAATTGCATCTTTTTCTTTAGTCTTGAAAAGAGAACTCGATGGATTTTTCCCTTGTAAGAGAGGATTAAGGCAAAGTAATTCCATCTCTCCTCTTCTTTTTTGTGTTAGTTATAGAATACTTGATTAGGTGTTTAAGACTTGTATCTTGGGAAAAGGATTTTAGATTCCATCCTTTGTGCAAGATATTTTACTGATGTCCTAATGATTATTTGTAAGGCTTTTGTTGCATCTATTCAGATTATGTGGTCTGCTTTTAAATGGTTTTTAGACTACTGGTTTGTTGTTAATCTTGGGAAGTCCAATATATAAATAAAATGGAAAATTTTATATGGTGAAATAGTATAAGATTTAATCTGAGTTCTTTTCCAATTAGATACTTGGGAGTTTCTCTTTTCTCAATTAAATGGACTATCTCAATTTGGTGAAAAAAAATTGATGGCTAGAATCACAAGTTAGTAAATCCAAAATGTCTCTTATACTAGAAGAACTAAGTTGATAAATTGTTCTTTACATATTTATTAGTCATTACACAAAAGAAAGATTAACTTTGTATCAAATGTTTTCAGATATATATGTCTCCAAGTGACTGTAGTTTGTTTTAAAAAAAGATTCATAAGGTGAAATTAAAGCAGCCATAATAAATTTGGTGTATTCATTTTGTGTTATTCGTTAGTTTTTAAGTATAGTCTTTCAAATCCCCACATTTTTGCAGTCCGGTCGATTTCTTTGAATTAGTTTTCAACTATTCTTCTGTTGATGGCAAGTCATTCTAGCAATGTTGAACATATTAGTCCCTTTCAGATGAACTACAACTAGAACTGCAACGGACCAAGTCGCCATTAATATCATTAGCCTCACAAGTGTTCAGTCTTTAACAGTATCCACATAATAAATTGAGGGAACTTTGTAATTGTTGTTGAGAGGATTAGGTAAGGAGCTCCATTTGAGCTCTAAAACTAGTTCATCTCAACCACCAATTTCACAAGTGTTCAGCCTTTAATAGTATCCACAAAATAAGTTGAGAAAACTCTACAACTTTTGTAGAGAGGATCAGGCAAGGAGTGCTAGCTCTATTAAAGCTTAAGCCTATTTATAATAGGTTTTGGACATTTAGTAATTTAATTGAAATTAAATTCTAATTTTAATTAAAATTACAAATATTTCTAATGAATATTGATTATATACAAATAAGAACCAATATCTCATATTAATCTTTATTTATTAAATATTTCATATTTAATCATAAAGTTTCTCCAACTTTGCAATCATGTCCAACTTAATTAAAATATCTTTTCTCTCTTTAATTCATTCTATATTAATGACTCATTAGGTTCCCAAATATGTTGGTAATGGATAAAAATTATAATCATAAATCATATTTAGGATTAAATAAATTCAACTAGTTTAATTTATATTTAATTCTCTAATTAAACAATTTATATTTATAGATCAATATTGACATCTAGTAACATATCATGACCACCCAAATATTTAAGAATATCAAAGTGATTTTGACTAACTTTTTTGTGCATGATTTTTCATATAATTCAATCATTTTATCATTCAATATTCTAATTAGACATAGAGTATAAAATTAATGTTTATTTCATTTTGAGTCTAATTATATTAATTCTCCACCATTAGCTATCGATTTAATCAATTACATTTGTAAATTATTTACAAAACGACATTCCACCTTGGCCAAAAAAATTTCGAATAAATACTAATCGAGAATAATGAAATATTCTCCCTAATTACTTTAGAGTGATGAATCTTATGTTGATCACTCAATTACCTCCATATAGTTTATGTTATACCAAATGACTACTGATTGAGATATCCTTGACTATAATATATCATAAATAGTATCAAAAATATAATAATCCCTATACAAGATAACTTTAGAGATTTCAAGTTAAAAGATCACTTGTACAGTCATCATAATAAAAATTTCAATAGACATACATATGGTGTTAGTTCGGTGAACTGGTTCACTAACAAGCACCCATACTTTTGTTTACCATACTTTTGTTTAATCTCCATTCGCTGGTTTATGAGATTGACTATTCCCTTAATAACGAAAAACATAATATGTGCTAGTCTTTTTATGTTTTATTAAAATTCAATCTTAATGGAACAATGAATAGAAACAATTTAGGGATAATATATAATTGCATTATGAATCTCATAATTATAATCTCATCATAATTTTATTTTTAATGTATAATAATGACATATAATTTATTATATACATCTAAATATGTATAAGGTAAAGAGTACATTATATTATTTTATCACTAAACTGCAGCCAACCGATTAGCTGTAGAGCATAAACCAAGAGGTATTACATAAACCAAGAGGTATTACATAAACATATATGTGTGAGAACTAAGGGCCTTTATTGAGGACAAACCCATAATAAATAATATTTAGATTAACCAGAACTAAGCAGTAAGAAAGTTTCCCCTAAATGCTCAATAAAAATGGACACTAAAAAAATCTGCGGTTATGTAGATCGAAAAATTATTTAGGAACTTCTTGATGACAAGATTTATAAGAACGTTTAATTCAAAGATCACGAAATGTGTATCAATTGCATCTTTTTCTTTAGTCTTGAAAAGAGAACTCGATGGATTTTTCCCTTGTAAGAGAGGATTAAGGCAAAGTAATTCCATCTCTCCTCTTCTTTTTTGTGTTAGTTATAGAATACTTGATTAGGTGTTTAAGACTTGTATCTTGGGAAAAGGATTTTAGATTCCATCCTTTGTGCAAGATATTTTACTGATGTCCTAATGATTATTTGTAAGGCTTTTGTTGCATCTATTCAGATTATGTGGTCTGCTTTTAAATGGTTTTTAGACTACTGGTTTGTTGTTAATCTTGGGAAGTCCAATATATAAATAAAATGGAAAATTTTATATGGTGAAATAGTATAAGATTTAATCTGAGTTCTTTTCCAATTAGATACTTGGGAGTTTCTCTTTTCTCAATTAAATGGACTATCTCAATTTGGTGAAAAAAAATTGATGGCTAGAATCACAAGTTAGTAAATCCAAAATGTCTCTTATACTAGAAGAACTAAGTTGATAAATTGTTCTTTACATATTTATTAGTCATTACACAAAAGAAAGATTAACTTTGTATCAAATGTTTTCAGATATATATGTCTCCAAGTGACTGTAGTTTGTTTTAAAAAAAGATTCATAAGGTGAAATTAAAGCAGCCATAATAAATTTGGTGTATTCATTTTGTGTTATTCGTTAATTTTTAAGTATAGTCTTTCAAATCCCTACATTTTTGCAGTCCGGTCGATTTCTTTGAATTAGTTTTCAACTATTCTTCTGTTGATGGCAAGTCATTCTAGAAATGTAGAACATATTAGTCCCTTTCAGATGAACTACAACCAGAATTGCAACGACCAAATCGCTATTAATAACTATCAAAAATTGGGTAAATGATTTCAGACTTATTTGGTCAAATATTTCTATTTTAAATATTTGATTCCATTATGACGCGCGGAAAAGGTTTCGTGCTATTTAATTATGTTGATGGATTTATAATCTCTTATTATTAACGGAAACGGAAATATTGTCATATAAGCTAAATTCACAAGTTGGAATTCCTCTAATTTACTATACAAACACAAAACGTCTCTTCCTACGGTTTGCTTTTTTCTTTAATCATCAAGCCACAAATTAGCATTACATAATCAAAGGCTTCAGAAGTCAAGTTGTTTTATATAGACCTGCAATTTCCGCAGCATGATGAGAGAGCTACTGTTTAGTGCCAACTTCTTCCAGCTCGCGGACAGCTCCAACCTTCTGCTCAATCTCCTCGATCAACTCTTCACGCCAAAGTTCTGCTCTTGCAGCTTCTTCAATGTCCTCTTGCTGATTAATCAGATTAACGGTTTCAATATTTTAATGACTTTAAGGTTATTATTTTTATTGATAACATATGTAAATGTCTGATCAGAATGCTCTGTGCATGTAATTAGCATAATCTTTCAAAATTCATTCTCTTTGTTTTTTTAACTTTAACATATATAGGAAAAGTAATGGTTAAATTTACAAATATCAACCCGACCTTCTCATACATCCAATGTCCAGTACCATCCCCTCCGTCTTTTCTATATGCCTCTGAATCATAATATGGATCCTGAACATAGAATCATATTACAAATAAAAACCTTAAAGAAACGGAACTGTGTCTTCCGAATAAAAAGCAATTGGATATGAATTAAAAAGAGGTGCTTACTTTCATTGCGCTGAAGACCATGCAACCCCAACAAGTGAACATCATATAAAATACATCTATAACCAACGAAACCAATAAAGCAATGAAAACCCAATCCTAAGAAAAGTTTTTCAAATAGGAGGAATGTAAAGAATGAAGAACAAACACTTACAGACGTCCTTAATGGCTCGATCACTGAGATGCCACACGGATTTGATAGTTATTAGGTCTCTTTGGCCTTCAATATGCTCAACCAGGACTGCCATTAAAGGCAAATCTGGGAAAGCATTCACTTTACTCAAAGAGGCAAGTCTCTTGTTCTTGTTACCTTCAACCTTATTTTAGGGGGGAAAAAGATTACAATCCATTCACCGAGTGAAATCCACATTCTCTTAGATAATTGACTTGACCACTTGTGATTAGAAGTGAAAAATCTATATATCAGAAATGTTAGATTATCATTAATAATATTGAAGTGAGGACAATTGTGAAAGTCTAGCTAAATACTCACCTGTTGCCATCCATTAAAAGGTTTAAAGGTTGAACATTGCCTGAGCTGCAACGCAGAAAAGAAAATGGAACACAACAATTTGGAAACTTATAGGGAATATAGACAAAATAAATGGGGGGAGAGAATCCAGTACCGTTCTTGGAGATGGGTTTGTGTCCAGGAGTTTTGTTGTTTGGAAAGAGTTACAAAGATAAGCTCTTGAAATAGTAAAGCCCATGACAGCTTCAGCCATTGTTATGAACTTAGAGAACTTCGACTGTTTGAGTTTTGGAAAGTTGTTTTTAAGTTATGTAAGGATATGAGAGAGTGGATAAGGAAACCATTTCGTCCAACCACTTCCTAAAGAGCAGAACAGAACAGAATAAAATAGTTTAGCTTACAACCCCTATTTTTCTACTGAATTGGCCAACATATCACACACGAGTTCGTAAGGATTTGTTAAAAAAGAAGAATGACTCCATAATTTACTAATATCTGTAGTTAAAATTTATTTCTAAACAAGTGAGATCAGTAATTAATAGCCAATTGAACATCTCAATCAATTAATATACAAAATATCAGGAAAAAACAGTGCGTTGGTATTGTGAAGACAAAAGTCGCAACGCTGAAGCTACGAATTAAGGCTATACAGTGATTAGTTACGCTTTACAAATTTTCGGTAGCTTTGAATATCAGTTTGTTTCGAAAAGATGGCTTGACCACTTAAGGGAGTGGGAGTGTGGGACATCCAAAAGAGTAGCTTGGAGATCATTAAATTAAAGGACTTGAAAGCTCGCAGGGCGTAGCTCAGTTGGTTTCGAATGAGCAGATTTGCGACAAGGTGTAAAGTTTGAATCTTACGATTTGCAGTGTGGGAGTAACATTTTTGAGTCTCTAGTGAATTTTGAAGGTGAGCTCCTTGTAGGCCTGTGGGTTGTTCACCTCCCCCTTAACGGACCGCTGAATATCTAATTTATATCTTCCCAGTTACTTCGTCGGGTCGAAGTGTAGAAAGCCCTTTAAATTGAGGATTCAACCTTTTGCGACAAAATTAAAGGACTTGAAAATGGTACGAATGACTCAAATAGCAGCAATAATGCAGACAATGTTAAGCATGATGGAAATTAGAAAATAGAAATCCTAAACTCAAGAAGTTAATGATGACGTTAATTACCTTTTCTTCAAAGTGTCCCTTCATTCTCTAATTTCAACAAGTGGCGGTGTAAATTTTCCTTTGTTCGTATGTGTCTGTCTATCTACAATTTTGGCTTTCAGGACTAATTTTACCCCTAACATGATATATGTTGAATTAGAGCATTTGTCCAGTTTTGTTTTGTGATTAAATTAAGTTCGGTCTGCTGCATCGGTTTTTCCTTAATTATTTTAATACTAAATTCAATAAAAAAATAATATTTTCAAGTATTTTATAATGAATAAGAAAATAAGTTATTACTATATTAAAATTTATACTTTATAAAGCAAGTTGAAATAATATAAATCATTGATTTATTATAAAATATTAAATAAACTAATTATTTGCATATTCGTATTCAAATAAAAATTTAAATTGAAGTATAAAATGAAGATTTCAAAGTTAAAACTCTTACTTTTCATATATATAACAATAAGAATGCTTAATACATTTTAATAGTAGCTTTTCTCCTGAAAAATCATAATTTTTAATTAATATCACTTATTTTCGCAATTTATAATTAATAAAAATGTAAAACTATCAATAATAATCTAATGAATAATATGATATAAATAGATTATTGAAGTAAAATTTCACTCTTTTTTAGATATATATAGAAAACTTGTTATACGTTCTTCAATTATAGAAATGTAAATAATATATAATTTCAATAAATATGTAAAATGTTTAAAAGTATTATATTATAAACTTATGAAATTTAGTTTAAAAAGCAACAATAAAGTACCTAAACTTTCAAAAATTTTTAATTCTAGTTCGAAATTCAAAAAGTTAGTGTTTTCATTAAGTTTGTTTACGTAACTTGTCATATATTTCAGAAATCTTAACTATTAATATAAGTCATCCAAAATTAACACAACAAATGAAGATTAATAAAACGATGTTGTAGCAGAAGATTGTTAGGGTTACGTAATCTGATTTAGGTTATTTTTAAACAACGACGACGTTTTAATTATGTGATAAAACGACGTTGTTGTTTTAAAATGACCTAAATCAGATTATGTAGTAAACTGTTCGTTTGTTCTCTTGATGCCCTAACCCTTTAATTTTCAAATTACGCATTTCTGATGCTCTCAGGCTAAGAATATTAGGAGAATGAACTAAAAACGAACAGTTCACTGATGTAATACATTGTAATACAAGAGCAATTTGAGGCATCAGAAAAACAAACAAAAAATAAGTGACTGAACGCATCAAGAGAACAACATATAACGTCGGTTAAAATTAAAAAAAATAAAAATTTAAGCATTTTATTGTCACTTTCTGAAATTAGGTTAGAATTGAAAAAAATTGAATGTTTAAATATTTTATTGCTACTTTTTAAATTTCAAGTTATAATTGAAATTTTGACAAAAGTTTGAATTGTTTTTATTAACCCAAATAAACATATTCATATTTAAAACAAAGAAGTAAAATATAATTAGTCACTATATTGACTCTTGTTTGGAATGTATGAATATAATTATATGTGAGTCTATAAGAATATTTATCTATATATGCGAACTTGTGAGTATAGCATACATATAATTAATGATACATTGTGAAGGTAATTTTATATATTTGTAGAATACATATAAATTAATATCTAAAATGTGTTAAATAAAAATTTAGTTCTTAAACAACTATCAAATATCTTTTTTATTTTTATATTATGTGTTAAATATTATTAAAAAGTTTAATATTTTGTAAGTTTATCGTTTGATTCAATTGCATATATATGGGATAACTATAATAGCCTTTTAAAACCATACACAATACTCATCTTCGTATCATATTGTTGAAGATAAGAGGACCAATTTTGTATTTTACCATGTCTTACTATTCTTTCAGTAATTAGTTAGAATTAGAAGGTAATTAGTTACAGGTTCTCTTGTATAAAAACCAACACTGTACATTCTATAAAATAAGTTTTCAGAGCAATAAAATTCTCAGGAAATCTATCCTATTTTTCCTTCTTCTCCGATCAATCTCTGATCGGTTTTCATCTCTTTAACACATATTATAAATATTCTTTTTTTAGAATCATTCCATCATAATCTTGTTATTTGGCTGTCTTTTTTATTTTGTTTTTCCTGCGCTGACTGCTGTGCCTTTTGCTAACTTGCCAAAATTGGTTTTTGGGTTTAGCCAACTCTGCAGGGATTCTTGAGCTCGTTGTTTTTCTCAGGGTCTGGTTCCTTGTAAACGTCCCTGTCTGCATCAAATTTTACAGCATTTACCACTTGCAACAACCATATTCTTTATCTGTTCATAGTATTTGCTTTTTGCTGTACAAGCACCAGCCTTGAGTCATCAAGATAGACCAAGTCAGTTCAAAGCTCGAATTCTTGCATTTAATCAATGCCACTGGCAAGTTACATCTTCTACAAGTTTGACGTTAGCTGGCGCGGGGCCATTTTGTACCTAATCTATTATAATTAGATCTAACTCGCTATTAATCAACTTGTAATTGATAAATTACTACATTTGTTTTAAAAAAATTTAATATATATCTAAAAATTAATAATTATATATATTCTTTTTAAAATTAAAAAAATTGCATTCCCTTGTATTAGAAGAGACCTCATATTCATTCTTACGACCTTGACTATTTCTTATATTATTTAAAATTTTACACGATCAGTAAAACAATATATACTTGTGTATCTCACATAATGATTTACCTGAGTGGACCTAAGATTTCTATAAAAAAAATTAAACATATGTAACTTAATCTACAAATTTGTACAGATGTTAAGTATTATAAAGATAAAAAAAAATAAAAAGAGATCCTAATATTGCTAAAATTTGGAAAGACACAAAAAAGTTGTTGAATATGGCAATTAATTCTATTTTAACATTGTTAAACTTTATCATTAATGGTATTATACTGAGATACACTAATATATATATATATATTTAGTATATAATGTTATGAAATAAGAATTAAGATATAATTAATAAATTTGTTAAAAGGTCATATTTGAAAAAAAATTTCTCACGCATTTGATGCTGCTCTTTTAGAAAAGAATTTAAGAAGAGATAAAAACATAATGAGATTATTTTATTATTTTTCTGTTTCTTCTCTTTATATGAGCCATTTGTAAATAGTCTCCCTTATAATTAAAGATAAGATTACATATTATTAGATATTTCAAATTTTACATGCCAGTAAATTATTGTTGTTGTTACTGTTAAAAAAGAGAATGAGATACTAAACTAACTCTAAGAAGAAAGTAAAGTATATATAAAAAAGAAATATCACTTTACTTGAAAGGACTATTCCATTCCTTCCTTGCTTTCGTTCCCTCACAATTTTTAAACACTTTCCTCCTCAAAGGAGCTAAGGATAATGTTTGAACAATGAGCCTATTCAGTGGTGACCCCGTGACTATTAAAAGTTACCTTGGAATTACCAGGAACTGTCTCTGCCAAGTTGGTTAACACCAAAGCTTACTTACATGTACTTTGCAGCTTTAATCACATCGTCTTAAGCATTAATCAAAGGTGCCAAACTGTCCTCATCTGCACTAGACATCACAGTAATCAACATATTAATTTGCCCAAAACCCTCACAATTAGGTTAAATTGTTATTAAATTGCAAAAGCCGTGTGAACGCTATGTTTTTTAAGAGACCAAACTAATAATAAATTAGGAAGTTAGCTCGGACTAGCCTTGGCGCATTTTAGCAGTTGCCCACAGCATGAAATTGTCGTTGAGAAACTACAAGACCAGTCGTTAGTTTAGATTTCTTACACGCGCCAAAGATAGCGCCTTTACTTCAAGAATTTGATCTTCCGTACCTTATTCTATATATATTTGCATTATTCTACACAAACCCACTAGACCTTTCTCCGTTGATCTCATAGCTTGCCTAGGAATTCTTGCGAAAATCCGAATGGCTAAGAAAGCTGGAATTTTTGATTTGGAGACACACTTTGCCTTCTATGGAGCATACCACAGCAACCCAGTCAACATTTTGATACATACTTTGTTTATCTGGCCAATATTCTTCACTTCTCTCATGCTCTTCTACTTTACACCTTCCGTATTTGATCTATCTAAATTTGAGTTTCTCAATCACGGGTTGGCGTTGAACTTTGGCTTCTTTTTCACTCTAACCTACGCTGTGTTTTATATGTTGCTGGACAAGAAAGCTGGGGTTTTGGCTGCCTTGCTTTGCTTTGCTTGTTGGATTGGCGCTAGTTGGCTTTCTGGGAGGCTTGGATTTTCTCTGACTTGGAAGGTAAGTTTTGGTTTCCATTTATTAAGGCTTCTCTGATCGGGGAAAAAAGAAAAAAGAAAGTGAAAACGAAGAGATTTTTCGTGTTTCATAATCTTTTCTTGTCTTGTTATTTGGATCGTTTTAGCTATGTTGTAGTGTTCATTTCCAAGCATTAAACTCTTGTCAGGTTTCTTGGCTTCTATTCCTGTATCTTGTCCTATATCCGTGTTTTTTTTATTCTGTTACTGGATGGGGATTAAACTCCTGATCTAATTATTTGTGTGTCCCATAGGTTCAGGGATTTTCGCAGGTAGCTTAATTCTGGACTATAGCAGAGAAAGTGGGGTTACTTTGGTGGTCCCTCTATAATTAACGTTTTGGGGAAGGGGACTGGGTCGCCATAGTCGCCATCTTTGACTATAATTTTTAACGTAGTTTACGGGGTTTTGGTTATTGACCATTTTATGGTATAGTCGTGAAGTCTACCATCGGTCCCTAAACTTTGAGATGTCCTCAACGGCCTCATATATTTCATATTGCACTCCTGCATATGAGGAGTTCGTTAACCAGAACAATTTCTGCTTGGATCTTCTAAATAAATATTTTAGTTATGCGTTACTGCAAATTTTAGGGGTCATGATGTCCTGCATTAAATATCCAGAAGTCACTTACTTTTTGTTTTGTAGGCGATGATGGATTGGAGTTGTCCACAAACGGGGTGGGTTTAGTAATTGAAAGAAAATTTTGGGACCGCTAACTCGTTGGAATCCCCTCTCTTTATCAGGATGTAAAACAATATCTTTTTTTTTTTAATTTGTAATGTAGATTGGTGGACTAAAACCATATCGTGCTTAGAACACTATGCATTCTTCTCTGTTGTGTTTCAAGAATGCTTTGTTACTAACAAGCCATAGGACTAGGTTGTAGAGGGGGCCGAAGGCAAACTTCTCCTCCGGGCTAAATCGTGGGGAGTTGCCTGGTGAGAAAGGGTTAATGGTATGTTGGCCCAATGTATCCCTTAGACGACAGAACTAAATACGTATGGCCCATATATACGCATATACTCATTTGCAACTTAAAACAGATGACTAGTACACCCTCTTGTGTAAAATGAGTAAAAACAGATCTATCATGGTTTTGTTAGGCTAGACTTAACCTCTAAGCTGTTTCCACTTTCACTTTTTTCTTTACTTTGACCACCGCTAATTTTCTGATTTCCTCAAGTGGTCAAGTTTCATTCTTTTTCCTTCATACTTATATTCCATCAAGGAATGTGCTCCAAAGAGCTACACAGGCTGCAGGGATGATTCTGAGGAGAGGATGCTGGTGTTATAGTAGTTACTTGGGGAGATTGTAAAATCAATACCATCTTCTGCTTGACACACGTTAAATGCTGATTAGTGCATAGTTACGTAGAGATTTGTTGCTAGTATTTGCAATGAAAAAGAAATGTATGCTGTGGATTTTGAGTGGGAGTCGATATGTAAGTGTATCTTATTAGTGCTGTTGAGATTGTCATGCTGTAAAGAAATTTTATAACTAGCGTTCTTGAATTTTGTCAGCAGAATACTGTATATATTCTGGTTGTATTTGTGATAATTTGAGTCTGATTGGCTGTAGCATTCACTTAAACCAGGTTGTGCTGGCAGCACAGTTATTTTGTTGGATCGGACAGTTTATAGGCCACGGGGTATTCGAGGTTAGTGCTAAGAAGTTCATTCTTATGCAAATAACGCCGTTATTGTTTTTCAATGTATGTCGTCCACTGATAGCATCTTTTGTAGAGACGGGCTCCAGCCCTGTTGGATAACCTTGCTCAGGCCCTGCTAACAGCTCCATTCTTTGTGTTGCTTGAGGTGATGTTATATTCTTAATTATATATAACTGTTTTCTCGTCCAGTACTGGGTTGGATACTGAGCATGGTGCTTTGGACACAGGTTCTTCAAAAATCTTTTGGTTATGAGCCATATCCAGGATTTCATGAGAGTGTAAAAGCAAAGACGCAAGCTGAAATCAAGGACTGGGAAGCCAAGAAACAGAAGAAATCATCTTAAGTTTAGGCAAGTCACCAATGAAAAGCTGTGAGAAAAATCTTCTTAGTTTAGGCGATTAGGCAAGTGATCAACTTTGGCATCGGTAGAACTCTTGTAATGTGGAAAAAATGGGATGTTATGCTGTTGTATGCTTCATTGTCAGACTGCAGTTTACGTCAAAGAATCATTTAATAAAATTTCCTTGATATCTGAAAGCTTGAGCTTGATTTTGTGCTAGAATGTGCCTAACTTATTATTTCTGTTCTGTTTGGCTTATTGTAAACAAGTACTTCGAATGAGTTAATATGAATGAGATTGATAATAGTCAAATTTCTAGGAAACCAGGTTCTATTAGAGTATATATATTGGTTGGGTACATGTTTTCAGTCACTTGAAGACAGAACTTGTACTACAATAACATGCCAATAAAGCTATTGGCAGGCACGGGCTTCTGAACTCCCCTATTGTGCATCGAGCTCCTTATCGATGCCATTTCATTCCACTGGCCCGCGCTTGCGTATGTGTTTGCAAGCAGAACACAATCACTGCTATGATTTGGTTCAAATTTCAGAATGTGGCTCCTCACCTGCTTCCCAAGTGAAACATCTCCATGTAAACTACAAGCAGCTAACAATGTCCTCCAAATAATGGCATTGCACTCCATTGGCATGCACCTCGCCAGCCGATATGCTTCCTCCAATAGACCGGCTCTCCCCAGAAGATCCACCATGCACCCATAGTGCTTAACTGTTGGTTGGATGTGATACTCACTGATCATACTATCAAAATATCTCCTTCCTTCATCAACCATTCCTCCATGGCTACAAGCACATAAAACCCCTAAAAAGGTAGCATGATCTGGTGCCACAAGCTTATGCTCTATCATCTGAGAGAAAACTAGCAATGCCCGCTTTGCATGGCCATTAGTTGCTAGTCCTAAAATCATGGTGTTCCATGTCACTACATTCTTCTTCTCCATATGGTTGAATGTATCGTACGCTTCTCTAACAGCCCCACACTTCGCATACATATCAATAAGTGAATTATTCAACTCTAAAATGCTCCTAAATCTAGTATGTCTAATCCAAGAATGAACCCATCTCCCAGTGACTAACGCCCCCATTGCAGAACATGCAGATAAGACCGAAACAAATGTTGCTTCATCAGGTTCCATACCAAAATTCAACATCCGCAAGAACATGTCGACTGCTTCTCTGTAGAAGCCACATAAGACGTGACAATCAATGACACAATTCCACGCCACCAAGTCTGGGCTGGGTATTTCATCAAATAACTTGCGTGATGTTTCAACCTCCTCAAACGAGCCGTACATGTGTATCAGAGTGTTCCTGACGAAGACATGCGATTCAAACCCACGTTTCAAAGCTTCGCAATGCATTTGCTTTCCCAATAAATTGGACCCCAATTGCCCACAAAACTTGATCAAGAAAGAGAAAGTGAAACTATCTGCCATTGACCCATTTTCTTGCATTCTCCTGTAGTACTCCAATGCCTTTTGTGTCTCAAAATCCCTGCTAAAACCCCTAATCATTGTATTCCAAAGAAACACATCTGGGTTCCCGATTCGTTCCAAAGCCGAGACGGCGTATTTCATGTCACCATACTCAGAAACAGCACAAAACTCGATGACCTTCCCCGTAAGGAAAATGTTATGTTCAAAGCCACCTTTAAGTATATGTGCATGTACTTGCTTCAAGTCTAACATTGTAGAGCAGCTCTTAATAAGATGCATAAGAGTTTCAAACTTGTCAGGGCAGTCACCGTTTGGGTCTACACTTGCGGATGATATATGGGAACGCAGAGGCAGTGAAAAAGAGCGCGAGGAACCCAGTTGGGAAAATGATAGTTTCGGTACGTGCTGAAGAAATACACGAGGTTGAAAGTTTGATCTTAGGTGCGTAATGTAGCAAAAGGTCATGGCAGTGGCAACGAAAGCAACTTGTTGAAGATGATAGAGTCATTGGTGTGAAGCGAAAGCCACAGAAAGATCGAGGTTTCCAGACATTTTCTAATAGATTCAAGTTAACACGAACAAGCAAATAACAAATATTTTGAACTTCTCGACTATAAAATATTTGGATAGCAAAAGTTTGAGGCAAATATTCAATAACTGGGGGAATAATATAAGCTATCAGACATTTTCTAATAGATTCAAGTTAACACGAAAAAGCAAATAACTGATATAAAATCATAATTACAATTTCAGAGTATCTGGGAGAGAAGACTTATTCTTATAAGTTTATTTTCTTCTTACATCAAACCTTCTATTTATAGTACATTTCAAACACCTAATACACATGTGACCACCTACTCCATATGTGTTATTGTGTTAGGTAAAACCAAACCAATAATCACCTACTTCATTCTTGTGTTAGGTAAAATCAAACCAATCTATATATACAATAACTATTAAATGGTGTATCTACAACTATTGGTACACCATATTATTTCTATCTTTTATAACACCTTGAACGGTTTTATCCTCAGTAATCAGTCTATTGCGGATTGGAAAGGAAAATTGAGTTTGAGTTTATTGCGGATTGGATTGAGGGACACGTAATCTTATGACAAGACACCGGTCAATGATTGACTTGTAGCATCATGTACGCTCTCATCTTCCAGTTTCTCAGCGATATGCAATAATCTCTTTTCTCTTCGTACAGCAAACAGGCACCCTCGCCGCTTCACTAGTTGCGACTATCTTACAGATGAAGATTGTAATTAAGGAGTCCACTCTCGTTCGCCCAGTTGAACTAACACCCAGTCGGCGTCTATGGCTGTCCACTATAGACGTGGTGAACACGTACAGAGGTTATATTCCTTTACTCTTCTTCTATAAGTTCGACGGATCTCACAACTTTTTTGACCCTTTAGTGCTCAAGGAGTCTCTAAGCAAAGTTCTTGTTCCATTTTATCCTGTGGCTGGGAGGCTTGCGAGAGATGGGAATAGTAGGATCGAAATAGACTGCAATGGTGAAGGAGTTCTGTATGCAGAAGCTGCGTCCGATTCAGCTATGTCTGATATTGGGGACTTCAATTCTGGCAAGGAACTCGTGAAAGTCACTCCTCAGATTAATCGCTCACTCCATGACCTCTATTCTTCACCACTCCTTGCTGTACAGGTACTTATGCAAATTTCTAGAGATTGCAACTTTTATATTGATGTATAAATGTCTAAATACCTTCATTGTTATATTGGGAAGGTAACAAGATTCAGTTGTGGAGGTGTGTCATTGGGAATAATTTGGCATCACAATTTATCAGATGGTACTGGTCTTCTTAATTTCATCATATCTTGGTCTGAATTAGCTCGTGGACTCTGCATTAGCAGGCCACCACCGTTCCTCGACCGGACCCTTCTTCGTGCTAGAATCCCACCAACCTCGTCATTCCACCACAATGAATTCGACAAACCTCCGGTCATGATTACTTCTTCTACCCGAAATTCGAAACAAGCTTCAGGTTCTAGAGCCAATTCTGACATAGTACTTCATATCACTTCTGATCACATAAAAACCCTCGTGTCACTGACGGGTAACGAAGGAAGCAAGATTAAGTACACCCGATTTGAAATCTTGACGGCATTTATATGGCGTGCCGTATGCAAAGCACGCAATCTCCCTGACAATCAAGCAACAAAGATGCGTATTCCGGTCACTGCACGATCCAGATTGAATCCTCCATTACCTCCTACCTACTTTGGTAACACAATATTCGTTTGTGCAACAACCGCTTTATGTGGTGAAGTTTTGTCAGAACCTTTTGTGCAAACGGTAGATAGAATCCACAAGGCAATAAAGAAAATGGATGATAAGTACTTAAGATCAGCTCTTAACTTCCTCGATGTGACAGATGACCTGACCACCGTCATGCAAGGCCCGCAGACTTGTAGTTGCCCGAACCTTAATATTGTGAGTTGGATGAACTTGCCTTTCCACGGTGTGAATTTTGGCTGGGGACAAGCATACATGCGACCTGAGGGTATATTTGAAGGCAAAGGATTCATATTAGCAAGTCCAACGAACGAAGAGGGTTTGATGTTGGCCATATGTCTGGAAACAGAGCATATGCAAGCCTTCCAAAAGATTTTCCAGGATTCATTTCAAGGTAACCACACCCACTCTATAGCTAAGTTGTGATTTTCCAATATATACCTTCAAGCATGTTTTAAAAAGTCCTCTTCGATTAATTCTGCATATTATTAGACTCCACATATCCGGAAAATATTTACTAATTATTGTTTTACCTTAAACCATGTCTATGCTAAGAAGTATAGTTGTAACATTGTCTCTTGTGATCACATTAAAGATACTTGCCTATTGTAAATTATTCAGATACTACAATGCGGTAACTTTACATTCTCAAAATTAAATAGCCATGCCAGAATGATTGGTCCGTTTATGCACTGAATACAGAACTAGCCATAGAAACAGGTCATATAGCACAGGGCATGTTTTCACATGTATAAAGAAACGTAAAACCAGCCGACTGTTAAAGAGACGGGGTACTGTGTCTGTATTCTATGATACAGTGTCGGCGTGGCCATCCCTGATGAGTCATAGCACCAATGAACGTTCCGACATAGGGATCGTCTTCAGATAACTCTCCTGTTCCTACTCTTCCAATCCATAGATTTCCCTTGCTCTTCCAACCCAATAGCCTTCTTAGGTTCAAAGGTCTCCTGCTCGCTTTAACAAATTAGGATTTAAAGCCCGTTTAATCTTAAAATTATTTTTGTTAGCTTGATTTTGAATCAAATTATATTCATTAATTTTATATTAAATCAAATTGAATTTGATTGTTGTAATAATGTTTTAAAAACAAATCGAAAGTTAAATAAAAAATTGAAGGTTTAAAAAATTTATCTCATATTAATCAATCATCAAAATTGACTAAAAATTAAATAAAAAATAATTCTTAATTTAAATTTTAAGAACACGCACCTAATTAAACCAAATTATGACCTTCTTACATGTTCGTGGAGGAGTCAACCATGTTCCATTTCCTCGTATCTTTTTAGATGCTTGAACGACAAGGCTCGTAATTTAGTTGCACATGTTTTAATTCCTTTAAAAAATCACTCAATTTACGAAAAGTTAAAATTTTATCCTGTAAGCGAATGCTGAAATTATTACATTTCTATATTTTATATATTTAGTCATGATCATTATCATAATAGTCCAAAATTTTGCAATTAAATAAAATAAATCAAATATTTTATTTTTATTGTATGTAATTAAATATAAAATAAGATAATATTTAATTTTTGATGTCAATTTTGAAATACTTAGTCAAAAGGCTATATAAGATTGATGGGATGACTGAAAAACTGAAAACTGAAATTTTTCTCCTTAGTCGGCCGGTAATAAACAAATAAATTTATTTTTGAAGTAACAGTAACGATCTACTATTCAATGATTTGAGTTGTAGCAGTAGCATTTGGGATAAATCACCTGTAGCATTTACGCTCTCGTCCTCCCCTTCGTCAGCGATATCCGATAATCTCTTTTCTCTTCGTACAGCAAACAAGCACTCGCGACGATCTTACAGATGAAGATTGTTATTAAGGGGTCCACTCTCGTCTGCCCATGTGAACAAACACCCAGTCGGCGTCTATGGCTGTCCACGATAGACGTGATGTACACGGACAGAGGTTATGTTCCTTTACTCTTCTTCTATAAGTTCGACGGTTCTCCCAACTTTTTTGACCCTTTAGTGCTTAAGGAGTCTCTAAGCAAAGTTCTTGTTCCATTTTATCCTGTGGCTGGGAGGCTTGCGAGAGATGGAAATAGTAGGATTGAAATAGACTGCAATGGTCAAGGAGTTTTGTATGCAGAAGCTGTGTCCGATTCAGCTATGTCTGATATTGGGGACTTCAATTCTGGCCTGGAACTCGTGAAGGTCTTTCCTCCGATTAATCGCTCACTCCTTGACCTCTATTCTTCACCACTCTTGGCCCTACAGGTACTTGTGCAAATCCCTAGATATTGCAACTTTTAAATGTCTAAATGTTTTTCTTGTTATTTTGGGAAGGTAACAAGATTCAGTTGTGGAGGTGTGTCATTGGGAATAGGGTGGCATCACAATTTATCAGATGGTACTGCTTTTCTTAATTTCATCACATCTTGGTCTGAGTTAGCTCGTGGACGCTCCACTAGCATGCCACCGTTACTCGATCGGGCCATTCTCCGTGCCAGAGTCCCACCTACCCCTGTATTCCACCACCATGAATTCGACAAACCTCCTGTCATAATTACTTCTTTCACCCAAAATTCGGAAGAGTATTCAAGTTCTAAAGCCGATTCTAGCATAGTACTTGAGATCACTTCTGATCATATGAAAACCCTCGTGTCAATGATAGGGGATGAAAGAACCAAGATTAAGTACACCCGGTATGAAATTTTGTCGGCATTTCTATGGCGTGTCGCATGCAAAGCACGTAATCTCCCTGAGACCCAGGCGACAAAGATGCGTATTCCAATCAATGGACGACCCAGATTGAATCCTCCAGTACCGCCAAACTACTTTGGCAATGCATTATTCATTTGTACAACAACCGCTTTATGTGGTGAACTTGTATCAGAACCATTTGCGCACTCAGTAGACAGAATTCACGAGGCAATAAGGCGGATGGACGATAAGTACTTGAGATCAGCTCTTGACTTTCTCGATAAAACAGATGAGCTGACGACTATCATGCAAGGCCCGCAGAATACTGCTTGCCCGAACTTTTGTATAGTGAGTTGGAAGAGTTTCCCTTTCCATGGTGTGAATTTTGGTTGGGGGCAGCCATACATGCGACCTGCGAGTATATACGGAGGCAAAGGATACGTATTAGCAAGTCCAACGGACAAAGAGGGTTTGTTGTTGGCCATATGCCTGGAGGCAGAGCATATTCAAGCCTTCCTAGAGATATTCCATGCCTCATTTCAAGGTAATCACACCCACCCAATGGCTAAGTTGTGACTTCCAACATCTACCTTCAAGCGTGTCTCTGTCCTTCAACATGAGTTCTTCTTTAACCTCAAGGTCACGATATATCTTCACATCTCATGGACCAAACAGAACAAAGTGGCATGAAGATGTTAATTGTGCTACCGAAATGAGATTTTTATTTATACAGGAGACATGATAAACATTTTGAAGTGGCACCCCATTAGCACTAAACTAAGATATTACTGTATTACCAATGTGAGCTATTGGTAATTTTGAATTGTTTGATGTCACTGCAATATGACTTCCATTATATTTGATAGACCATGCAACTTTCCTTTATCACCAGTCGTATGATTTGAGCAACCCGATTCAACAATCCAACTTTTTTGATAATCAAAATGTTCAAATGTCGTTGCAGTAAGAGCTAACTCCTACAGCAAAAAGCGCTTCAACGTCCTATTGTCTTTGCTTTTGGAAGTGACAGCATTACTCTCCTTAGTTTTCTTCTTTGACCAACAATCTTTCGTCATATTGCCTTTCCTGTTGCAATTATAGCACTTTCCTTCAAATTTCCTGCTATTACCAACTTATGTAGGCATTTAATTAGCCACATGCGATCATCTGTAAATCTCCACTTCACTAGTTGTGACGATTCACAAGCGACTTACGCCATGATGATTGTTATTAAAGAGTCAACTCTCGTTTGCCCATTTGAACAAACACCCAGTCGGCGTCTATGGCTGTCCCCCTACAGAAGTAATGCACACGAACAGAGGTTACATCCCTTTTCTTCTATAAGTTTGACGGCTCTCCTAATTTTATCTTGACCCTTTAGTACTCAAGGAGCCTATAAGCAAAGTTCTTGTTCCATCTTACCCTGTGGCTGGAAGACTTTCTATAGATGGGAATGGTAGGATTGAAATAGACTGCAATGGTCAAGGAGTCTTGTATGCAGAAGCTGTGGCTGACTCAGCTATGTCTGATATCGGTTACTTCACCGGTAGCAAGGAACTCGTGAAGGCCATTCCTCCGATTAATCGTTCACTCCATGGCCTCTATTCTTCACCACTCCTCGCTGTACAGGTACTTGTGCAAATGTTTGAAACTCAAAATTTGAAACAGTCTTCAGGTTCTGAAACTAATTCCAGCGTAATACTCGAGATTACTTCAGATTATATGAAAACCCTCACGACAATGATTGGGAATGAAAGAAGTAATACTCGCGATTACTACGAAATCTTTTTTGAAAATTTAAGATATATGTAATTATAATGAAAAGAGAAAAACAATGTACAAATACCGCAAGCTACAAGATGCGGACAAAAAGAGGAAAAAGCCTTTTAGGCCACCAACACTAGAAAACTAGAAAACCACTCGTTACGAAAGAGCAAACCACAAAATGTCCAATATCCAGCTACGTCTACATACTCCATCGCTGCCGCATAGCCAAACCTAGCTGCTCTTGCATATCATGCCCGATGATGACCTCCCTGATCAGGTTAATAATACAGTCCGCCAACTCAGATTTATACCTCTTCGTTTGTTTGTAAAGACGTCTGTTTCTCTCCCGCCAAATATGATAGATAACCATATGAAAGAAGGTTCTAATCATGAGAGAATCACGCTGGCCATTATTGACTGCGCGAACAATCTCATTAAGGACCTCAGGCCATTCATAAGAAGAATACAAGATACCTGTCATATACAATATGCGATTCCACACTGTCTTGGAATACTCGCATTCAAAAAATAAATGATTTCTACTTTCATGGACTAGCTTACATAGCACACCAATAGGATCATAAGTACCGAACCATCTGTCTTTGGTTCTCAATCTATTTTTAATGGTCAGCCATAGGAAAAAGGTTGCCTTTGGACATAATACCTGTTTCAGGACGAGTACAGACCAAGGAACTTCTTCGGCCGGCCCTCACCCATTAGCACGTGCTGAAGAGGTTGTGAAATCATCGGATTGTCTAGCTGTCCAAATCACTCTATCAGGAGCACTTTGAAGAGAGATACCATTCAGGTACCTAGTAAGCAGATAGCTGAACCTGTATCTAAGCAGACGGTCACTTTCCTGAACAACCCATGTGAGATTGGCCTTAAGTGGAATTCGGTGTCGGATTCTGGTTAAATCATTGAGGAGCCAGAGGAGGCTCAGCACATGCCAATTGTCAAACAAAAAAGAAGTCGTTTCTCCATCCCCGATATACTCCGAATCAAAGGGTAAATCACATCACGCAGTTTCAGTAAGCTTTTGAAAAGCCAAGAGTATTTATACCTAAATGGGAGATGCCAAAAGCTTTGATCAGTGAGACGGTATGCCTGCATCCATTGAACCCACAAAGCCTCTTTATCCACAAATAAACGCCAAATTCTCTTCATAAGCAGACTTCTTTGCATCTCAGGAAAGGAGATAATGCCCAAACCCCCATTCGTCTTAGGAACAACAACCGCACTCCATTTTACTTTAGCTCCCTTGCACTGTTCAAACTTACCAGTCCATAAGAAGGCCTTTAGAATTCTCTCCATTTCTTTAATAACTTTTTTAGGGGTGGTCATATGAGCAGCCCAATGCATATGCATACTAGTCAACACTAAAACAATCAAGTTGACTCTGGCCGCAAAGGGGAGGAACCGATTCTGCCAAGAGTTGATTCTGCTCTTTAACTTCTCCAACAGAGGCATAAAATTTGAGAATCGAGGCTTGCCCGAGGTGATGGGAACACCAAGATAGCGGAAAGGCGTACTTTGAAGATTTAACCCAACCGAAGTGCTAAGGCCTTCCCAGTTACTCACATCTGAAGAGACATAGATGCCACTTTTCTGTAAATTCAAGGTCATACCCGACCACCGAGAGAATGTGGTCATCAAGTTCATCATGATAGCTAACACCTGCGGTTCGGGTTTGCAAAGAAGAATAACATCATCAGCATAAATTAAATGAGCCAGGTGCAGATCCTTACAGTTATGATGAAACTGGAAAAGTCCATTGCAATGCACCATTTTTGACAACAATCGGGAAAGACCCTCCATGGCTAGAGTGAATAAGTAAGGGGAAAGTGGATCCCCTTGCCTTATTCCTCGCTGAATCAAAAAAGGCTTAGTAGGAATACCATTGATCAGGGCGCTCAAAGAGGGCATTTGGATGCATTGGAGGATCCAGTGGCAGAATCGGGGAGGCAATCCGATACAGCGCATCCATTCCCGCAAATAATCCCAACCAATCGTGTCAAAGGCTTTATAGAGATCTATTGTCATTGCACAACTGTTGATCTTTTTACCAGTGTGGTACTCTCCAATGAGCTCCTGAAGCAGCAGAATGTTATTACCAATACTCCTCGTCGGTAAGAAGGCTCATTGCTCCTTACTGACTACCTCCGTCAAAACTCCTTTCAGGCGCTCAGCTAAAAGAGAGGCAATAATTTTATAAGCTGTGTTGCAACATGAAATCGGTCTATAGTCGGTGATCCTCGCAGGGCTATCTTATTTAGGAATCAGACAAATGTAAGTGTGGTTTATTTCCCGCAACAGCTTACCCAAAGAGAAGAATTCAAGAACCGCTGTTGGATGCATTTTCTCGTTAGAATGAATGTCATTTTTAATTAATTTATGGATTAATTATTGGGTCTTATACATATTTTTCCTACTAAATTGTTTAGTTTATCTTAATCTGCATTTATAATGGGTCCTGTTTAATTTGTAGGAAATATACTTGTTTTTAATTGAAAAAAAAGACCACAAACAGCTGGTGGGACGTGGGGGTGAGCTTGGTGAAGAATAGATGGACAAAAGAGGCATGACCCATCACTAAAACAAGGAGGTCCATCCACGCTAGAGAGAGCTAGAGGAAAGACGTGAGGCGCAGCCTTTTATGGGACCAGCTAGTGAGGGACCAAGTTCACAGCTCAAGGACTCACCAAGCAACAACGTTACAACACAAGTGGGAGGACCAACTTGAAGGAGACCCACACAAGAACAAAGCAACAGCTGGAGGGCGTGAATAATAGGAGAGGGGCACACCATGCCAAAGCAGAAGGAGGAGCTACACCAAATGATCGAAGACAGCTGGTTTTTGGGTGGTGAATCACGTTAAACCACCAAGCTCCAAGACAACGTGACAAAAGAAGGAAGCAAGAGCCAACAAATCCACTCCACTCTTCTACAAAGCCCTGAACGTTACAGCCCTCACATATACTCTTGATACACACGTTGAAGTGAGGAGAGGAGAGAATGGAACGTGTTTAGCTGGTGAGTTGTCTGGAGGAGAGTTGAGGAGGAGTTAAAATGAAAAAAAAACAAAGAAGTATGGGTGTGTGGGCTGATGATGTGAGTAGCGTTAAAGGGGTAAGCTGGTTGGCAGAAAGTGAAGTGCGTAATATACAAGGAGTTAACAGAAAATGAAGAGAGGCTGGTGTGAGGAAAAAGGAACATTTTAGTGCTGGTGGTGGGGAAAAGGAGGAGAACGTTGGCAGAAGGTGAGCTGTGTGTGAGCCTTGGAGATAAAGAAAAGATAGCACAAGAAAGATGGTGAACAGAAAGAAACAAAGAGGGAGGTGCATGAATAGAATAAAAAGAAAAGAGAGTAGCGTTACAAGAGAAGGGGAGTGAGAGTGAAGTGTGTGAGCTGAAAGGTGAGAGGAGTGAACTGAGGTGTGTGTGCGTTATATGGGGTGAGAGCAAGTGAATAGAGATATAGCGTTAACAAGGGAGAGTTGGGTGAGCGTGAACTGTAGGGTGAGTGATCAGGAGAGAGTGCGTGAACTGTAGGGTGAGTGATCAGGAGAGAGTGCGTGAAGTGGTGAGGAGGAGCTGGAAAGAAAAATAAAAGGAGGAAAATACGTGAGAGAAGAGGGAGTGAACTGGAGAACAAAACAAGAAGAAGGCGTGAAGAGAGGAAGCAGAAAAATAACGTGGTCTGAGAGGGAGAGGAGAGCTGTGCGTGAAGAAGACTGAAGTTTCGTGAACTGAGGAAATAGAAGAGAAGGTGAGTGTGGTGAGAGTTGTGAGTTACATGAAGGGGGAAGTGAGCTGTTAGTTACTCTCCAACGACCAAGAGGGTTTTAGATTTGAATTGATAAGAGAGTTAACAGAAATTGGGAGAGTAGCGTGAATTGAAGAAAGAAAAGAAGGGTGTGTGGCGTGAACTACAAAGAAGGTGGCTCTAGCTCAACCAGCTCTTCAACGTTACTCACTCGACAACCAAGTTTCTCTTTAACGTGTCACCAAGGACAGGAGACCAAGCTTAAGACAAGCAACAGGTGGAGGCGCTTCGGACCATCAAACATCGCAAACCAAGCAGAAGCTACAACAGACGCACAACGGGGAGCAGAAAGGAGGGTGACGCAACAAAAAAAAGGGGATCTCAAAACTCATTCATTATCTGATTATTATTTGATTTCTCCTAATGTTGGTTGTTGACTTTAATGTTTGTGGTTTTCATTTTACCATGAGTGAGTAGCTTCCTCAAAGCTTCAAGGTTGGGGTAAGCTTTTAGCTAATTTTTGTGGACTGCATTTCGGTTGATTTATGAGTGTGTATTTATAAGTTTGATTTTTCTGTTTTGATATTAATTCTGCTGGTATTGTGTTTGGCCAACCACTACTAAGCGTTAGTTGTTAATTGAAGAACCGATAGGTGAAAATTAATAACGGAACT
>JAOTIZ010000006.1:29167836-29191381 GCA_027123425.1 Erythroxylum panamense | reverse complement strand
CACCCTTATTGTGGGTTATGCGTCGGAGCGTACCTACGGGTATCCCGATTCATACCCTACGGTGAGGGGGCGCTACACATTCCCTCACCCACACTGCAAAAAAAGTCCAGCTGCGTGAGAGAGATGAGGACCCTCCTCCAATTGCTCATCCTGAGTCCCAGCCTCCTACAAGTTATAGTGCAACTGTCTCGGGCCCTTCCACCCAGGACCCCCCCACCAGTACCCTTACCTGGTCCGAAGATCCACCAATTGAATTAGAAGATGGCGACATTAACATGGTGCAAGGACCTCACGGATTGGGCATTGATCTGTCGTCCACTTTCCGCAACAAATTGGACACTCTCTAGGCACAAGCGATCGTGATCAAGATGTTAGGACGCAAGATGGGGTTCAATCTTCTCAGGGACCGTCTCGTCTCCTTATGGCATCCGATGGGTCCCCTAAAATTTGTGGATTTGAAGAATGACTTCTACTTGGTGAATTTCAGAGAGGAACGGGACTATATCCATACCTTGACGCAGGGTCCTTGGATCGTCGCCGGAAACGTGGTTTCGGTCCAACTGTGGACCCCGGCATTTCGCCCATCCTCCGGCCGCGTCACCAACGTGGTTGCCTGGGTTCGTTTTCCCGGCCTCCCAATTGCTCGTTACCATCTGTCCATTCTCACAGCGCTAGGTAATTTAGTTGGCAAAATTGTAAAGATAGATGAGACTACGCTCCTCACTTGACGGGGTCGCTTCGCGCGGGTAGCCGTCACCCTGGATCTCAGTGTCCCTCTTCGTTCGATAGTGGAGCTAGACGGGGAACTCATACAGGTAGCGTATGAGGGTCTCCCACAAATCTGCTTTTCCTGTGGCCGGGTCGGCCATGGCTCCGACACTTGCCCATCGCGCCCGGCGCCTGCACCCACTGCTGGGACCTCTTCTGAGATACCCCCACCTCTAGCGGCCGACGTTTCAGACGAAGCTCCACCCACCAGTCCTTCGTCAGCAGATGCGTATGGCCCCTGGATGCAGGTGACACGCCGAGGCCGCCGGCCTACTCCTACTACGTCCGGCTCTCGTCGTGACAGCCCGCCCCAAGGACGGTCCGTTGGTCCTCGTGGTTCGAGGTTCGTGGCTCTCACCCACGATGTGCCGTCTGACACTCCAACGGTCGATCCCCTAACGGTCGACTCTCCTCGCCCCATAGTTAGCCCCTTTTCGTCCTCTCCCGACCAGAGATCTCCTCAAGTTACCAGCTTCTCGTCCAGACGGGACGAGAGACAGACGAGGGGCTCGAGGAAAGGACCGTCTGGAAGCCTCTTGAAGAACCAGCGGACAGCGTCGTTCCCTCCCACGTTGGGTCAGGCCGTGGGCCAGACCTCCTCACCCAGCCCAGCAGACCCTTCTCCCTCCCAACAGCTACCCCCCATGGGCCGGACTGCCCCAATGGGCCCTATCTCCCTTCCTCTCCACCAGCAGGCTCCCTCCACTGCCAGCCCATAGTCACATCCCACTCCCTTGCCACAGCACCAGTCTTCGGCCCATAATCCATCCGAGCCCGCCTCGTCTCATGTGGCCATTTCCTTACCTTCACAAGTGACCTTGGTCTCCCCGGATCCGACATCGCCTCTACCTCTCACTGTGGGCCTGGTCCATGAGGACATGGATGTGGCTCATCCTGATCCCCCAGGCCTAATGGCCACATCGCCCCCCCCCCCACACCTATTCTTGAGGGGCCACCTCCCTGACCCCCCGACCCATGTCCCATCCAGCCGAGTGTAGGGGTTGAGCCAGCCTCTTCCGACACCACGATGGAGGAACCTGGTCCCCCTCACGGGCTCCTTCCTAGTCACGATCCCATAGGGCTCGATGTCCAGGTTCCGACCGATTCGAGTTCGGTCCCTTTCCTCCAATAACTTTTATGACGATTTTTATCTGGAATTGTCAAGGGTCGGGAGGTCGGACCTTCAAGCCCATTATGCGGAGTTATATTCGTCTCCACAAGCCCCGCTTAGTGGTCTTAGTTGAGCCTCGTATTAGTGGCGAGCGCGCGGGGCGTGTTATTCGGTCTTTAGGCTTTCAGCATTCCCACTGGGTTGAGGCTTCAGGTTACTCTGGTGGGATATGGCTGCACTGGCGGGAGACTGTGGGCGTTCGCATTTTTCTTGTGCACCGTCAGTTTATTCATGCTCTGGTTCAGTGGGATAACCAGATTTTCGACTTTACTGCTATTTACGCTAGCCCCACCTACGCGCTTCAGAAGTATCTTTGACATTATCTGGTCCATCTTGCCCCGCACATCACCGTCCCCTGGCTTATGGGCGGGGACTTCAATGCTAAACTGGAAAGTGCCGATAAACGCGGGGGTTCCCACACCCAGCCTATTATTAATCCGCAATTCCGAGATTGTATGCTGCATTGCAACCTCCAGGACCTTGGCTTTTTCGGTCCGAGATTCACTTGGCAGAGGGGTCCTCTCCGGGCCCGACTCGATTGGGCTTTCGGTTCTACCGCTTGGTTCTCCGCGCATCCGAGCACCCAAGTTAGCCATTTGCCTTTTCTCAAATCGGATCACCGGCCTCTCCTTATTAGGTTCCAAGCTCCGGCTCCCCCCACTCCTTCTCGTCGGCCCTTCCGGTTTCAATCTGCTTGGCTTACTCACGACTCTTTCTCCCAAGTGATCGCTGATAACTGGATCCCGAGCTCCTCAGATTTCAGTGGCGCGATTCAGCGATTTGCGGACAAACTCCACCATTGGAACACCACAGAGTTT
The DNA here is from genome assembly GCA_027123425.1 of Erythroxylum panamense. Classification (NCBI taxonomy): domain Eukaryota; kingdom Viridiplantae; phylum Streptophyta; class Magnoliopsida; order Malpighiales; family Erythroxylaceae; genus Erythroxylum; species Erythroxylum panamense. The sequence continues at coordinate 29,188,624 of JAOTIZ010000006.1, read as the reverse complement.
GGTAACATTTTCCATCGGAAGAAAAGACTCATGGCCCGATTGGAGGGCCTTCAGCAATTGGAGGAGGACACAGACTCCCCCTCCCTTCAGGCGCTTGAGTCCTCCCTGAGGAACGAACTCGAATCTGTTCTTTATCAAGAGGAACTTTTCTGGCACCAACGGTCCAGGAGCCAGTGGATCGCCCAGGGTGATCGGAATACTCAGTTCTACCACGCCCTTACGCGTTCCTGCCGTTGTCTCGCCCACAACATTTCTCTGCTCCCGCGACTCTCCGCGGCATGGCTCAGCACTACCTGGACGGTTTATATCGACCCAATGGTCCGACCCATGGCAATGGGGCTCTTCCTGGTAAGTTTCCACCTACCCCGCCTCAAATGCTCGAGGACCTCTCCCAATCGCTTAGTCCAGAAGAAATCAAGTCGACGATTTTTTCCATGACTCCGAACAAAGCACCCGGTTTCGATGGTTTCACAGTTCTCTTCTACCAGTCCCAATGGGACACAGTCAGGCCTACCATTACTACTTTCCTTTAGCGTATCTTCCGTCACGAAGTTTAGGAGTCGGGTATTAACCGCACTATCCTTGTCCTTATCCCTAAGATCCCCTCCCCTACTTCCCTCACTCAGTTCCGTCCGATAGCTCTTTGCACGGTGTTGTATAAAGCCCTCACCAAGATGTTAACTCTTCGACTCCAACCATACCTGGCGGAGTTGGTTAGCCCGACCCAGTGCAGCTTTGTGCCTAGCCGTCTTATTACCTATAATGTCATCCTCACGCAGGAAGTGCTTCACTCCATGAAGCGCAAATCTGGTCGGACCGGGATGATGGCACTCAAGGTGGACCTCGAGAAGGCGTATGATCGCTTAGATTGGACTTTCATTCGAGCTACCCTTCACGATATTGGTCTTCCGGCCTCGTTTATTTCGCTCATCATGAAATGCATTACTACGGTGTCCTTTCAAGTGAATTGGCAAGGAGAGCTTAGCGAGGCCTTTCAGCCTTCTAGGGGTCTTAGACAAGGAGACCCTCTTTCCCCATATCTTTCTGTGCTATGTATGGAACGGCTCGGTCACGTGATTTCCCATGAGGTGTCCTCGGGTCGTTGGCATCCTGTCCGCTTGAGTAGGCACGGGCCCCCTCTATCCCACTTATTCTTTGCTGACGATCTCATTCTGTTTTCGAAGGCATCTATTGACCAAGTTCACGTGGTTCGGGGAGTATTGGACTTGTTCTGCTCCACTTCGGGCCAACGTGTGAACACAGAGAAGTCGCGTTGCTACTTCTCCAAGAACGCCCCCCTTTCGACTAGCCGGGCCTTAAGTCGTGCGCTTGCGTTCCCTCGGACTACCGACCTAGGGCGGTACCTGGGGGTTCCCCTCCTGCACCAGCGGGTCAGCAAGCGCACCTATCAGTACATATTAGATACTGTTCACCGCCGTTTGTCGGGATGGGCCCCCTCCACTTTATCTTTTGCTGGCCGGGTCACCTTAGTGCAAGCGGTCATTGCGGCCATTCCGAGATACACGATGTAGACGGTTAGGTTACCACGTGGCTTGTGTGATGCTCTTGAACAAACTATGCGACGATTTTTGTGGGGCATGACACACGATGGTAATAAGATTCCCCTGGTTAGCTGGGAGGAGGTTTGTCAGCCCAAGTCTCATGGGGGTTTGGGCATCCAGAGGATTCGGGAGATGAACGACGCCTTCTTGGCAAAACTCGGCTGGACCTTGATCAACAATCCTCACGCTTTATGGGTGCAGGTACTCTCTGGAAAATATGGTTTTGATGCTCACTGCATTCCGTCCTCCCTCAACTCCTCGGGGGGTTCAATGGTGTGGCGGAGTATTGCGGCGACTTGGCACCTCGTTATTCAAGGTAGGCAATGACGGCTTGGAGATGGTATGTCGACATGGTTCTGGCTTGACTCTTGGGTCACGGGCGTTGGCCCTCTCCTTTCCCTTTCCACTCAGCCCATCCCGGCCCACCTGCTTAACAACAACGTTCGATAATATGTAGATCCCACTGGACAATGGAACCTGGCTGCCTTAAGGGGGTTCCTCTCCCTTTACATTTGTCGCTCCATAGCTGGCATGTTTCCTCCTTCCCCTCTCCAGGGTGCTGACCGGATCGTCTGAGGCGCCACTGACCATGGACACTTTACAGTTGCTTCGGCTTACGCCCTGCAACTGGGGCCCACGATGGAGACTCCGCATGGGGTGTGGAGGGCCATTTGGCAGTGTCGGGGCCACAGCGAGTGCGCTCCTTTTTATGGTTACTAGCGAAGGATCGCTTGCTTAGTAATCAACAACGGCTGCGTCGTCATCTTACCGCAGACAGTACCTGCCCCCATTGCCACCACGAAGAATCAGCACTCCATGCTATACGAGACTGTTCGCTCGCTCGCCAAGTGTGGCACCTGTTTCTATCGGCCATCGTTACCTCGCCTGCCTTTGCTCTTCCCACCCGTGATTGGCTGCATACCAACCTCCTACAGTGTAGGCGCGTGAATGGCCTGGCGTGGTGTTGGACCCCACGCCCCACCCGTAGGTGTTTGCGGGTTATACCGCGGCACGTGTTTGCGGGTTATACCGCTAATGGCTCAATGGTGAGAGGCGTCCACACAGAGTGGAACAAAACCCTGAGGTCTTGGGTTCGAGGGCTAGAACTCACCTGAGGCCAGAGGGGACAATACTAATTAAGGTTGGATGCCGTGGTATAACCCACAAACATGCACCGCGGTATAACCCACAAACACCTATGGGTGGGGCGTGGGATCCAACAGTAGCTGTGGTAAATCCAGGTCAATCTGATAGAGAGCGTGTGTAAAGTTTAAGGAATGAAATTAACTGGTGTTTAGGAAAAAGGGGGGGTTTTAGATATTGAAAGATGAAAATAAAATAAAACTAACTAATAAAAATAAATTAAAGAAAACATGCAAAAATGATAAATGTGGAGAATATGGTAGGGACTCGATTCTTTAGTTCAATCTCGGCCTACACCCTGACTAAGCATTTTTCATTAATTTGTGGTTTTCCCTTAGGTTTTGTTTAATCAAGATATGATTGTTAATTAAACCTAACCACCAAATAACCTAGGATACGATCTCTAGATTTAATTAGGCGGTAGCATTACGAATTAGGAAAACTGATTAATCAAGGCAACAACCACATATGATGCGTCATTTAACCTAGGTCATGTTATCTCTAATGATTACGAATCATTAGTTGCTACACATGAATCTCAATATAACAATTACGGACTATATCGAAATTCTAGCAATGGGTTTGAAATTAACTATCCAATGAATGCATTAAAATCATCAATTCACAATAACCGATGGGTTCATACATAAATAACCGAATAATAATGAAAATTCGATTATCCATACACAAAACCCAAATTAATTAAAATAGGATAACACAATCAGTTCCTAATGAGAGAAAGAAACAACAAAATGATAATGAAGTTACTTAACTCGGGTCATCGGTGTCGATGTCACCTCCGAACCGGCATCAGGACATTTAGCTCTACATAGGTCTTTCATAATAAATTGCTTCAGCCGCCATTTTGTAGCCTCAACCGAATATCCCTCACTGGCAAGCTCTCCTTTATTGTTGATGATGTGACCAATAAAGGTCACACATCAACTAAAACCTTTTGCTATCCTCTCTTATGCCTGCTGTGTGATTTTCTTGACTTAACCGCGCGTCGTAACGCTAGTCAAAATTAAAATAACTAGACTACCACTATAGTAGTGGCGAGTCTAGGTCGATCCCACAGAGAGTGTGTGTAAAGTTTATGAAATGAAATTAACCGGTGTCTAGGAAAAAGGGGGGTTTTGGATGTTTAAAGAAGAAAATAAAATAAAACTAACTAATAAAAACAAATTGAAGAAAAACATGTAAAAATGATAAATGTGGGGAATTCGATAGGGACCCTGTTCTTCAGTTCAATCTCGGCCTACACCCTGACTAAGCATGTAACATCCCATCACCGATACTAAGTTTTGACTGAGTGATGTAGCACGTCACCCTCGCAGGGCACGAACTCGGAGATCACTATCGATATCAGGTTCGGGTCATACGGGAGTGGGGTGTTACAAAGCATATTTCTTTAATTTGTTGTTCTTTAACCTCTCCTAGAAATTATTAATCGTAGGTTAATAACTAACCTGAGTTTTCCCTTAGCTTTTGTTTAATCAAGATACGATCGTTAATTAAACCTAACCACATAACAACCTAGGATATGATCTCTAGATTTAATTAGGCAATAGCATTAAGAATTAGGAAAACTGATTAATCAAGGCAACAACCACATACGATGCGTTATTTAACCTAGTTCATGTTATCCCTAATGATTACGAATCATTAGTTGCTACACATGAATCTCAATATAACAATTACGGATTATATTGAAATTCTAGCAATGGGTTTGAAATTAACGATTTAATGACCACATTAAAATCATCAATTCATAATACCCAACGGATTCATACATAAATAACCGAATAATAACAAGAATCCGATTATCCATACACAAAACCCAAATTAATTAAAATAGGATAACACAATCAATTCCTAATGAGAGAAAGAAACAACAAAATGATAATGAAATTACTTAACCCAAGTCATCGGCGTCGATGTCGCCTCCGAATTGGCGTCGGGACGTTTAGCTCTTCACAGGTCTTTCCCGATAAATTACTTCAGCTCCCATTTTGTAGCCTCGACTGAATATCCCTCACTGGCAAGCTCTCCTTTACTGTTGATGATGTGACCAACAAAGGTCACATATCAACTAAAACCTTCTTCTATCCTCTCTTGTGCCTGCTGTGTGATTTTCTCCTCTGCATTTTATTCCTCTTATTGTCGATACTGTGTTTGATTAGACAAATAAGATTATTGGCTCTCTAAAAAACCCTACTACTTCTCCAGGTTCGGCGCCTTGTGCGTTTTCTTAAACGCCCTCCTCTAAAACGCAGCGTATGCTATATTTAAATGCTGCATTACACATGCGCTGCTGCGTGAAACGCAGCACAACAATTTTTTTTAACTTTCCAAATTGCTTTGAACCTCTTCTCTTTTTTTGGCCTCCAATATATCATCATCTCCAACCTAGTAGTTAACACAAATTAAAGACAAATTGAGCATTTTATCTTAAGAACAGGATTGAAATCACGTGTAAATGCATAAGAAAATATAAGATAATTCAATCCTATCATCAACAGGAATTCACTTTTATTAATTTTGATGACAATCAAATAATAATAATCTTAGAAATGTCTAAACTTTTTTGATGAGTTTGTTAGGTGTGTAGAAAAATGTAAGTTTCACTTAGTCAACTTAAAAGGTTTGCGGTCAACAACAGACAAAGCACAACAATAGAGGAAGCGCAACAACAGTTGAAGCGCAACACCAGATGAAACGTAATAACAGATGAAAAGTAGTAACAGAAGAAACATTATTCCAGACGATAAAAAAGGAAGATATTCTAGAACATCAGTCAGTTAGTTAGTTGGAGTTAGTTACAGGACTCAACTAATAACTATTTCTAGAAGAATCAAGAAGCAGTTTTTAAGGAGACAGTTGGAGACTTAGGCTATAAATATTAGTTAATGTCGAAGACTAAGACATTAACATTGAACATGTTAAATTATCAAAGATTCTGTAATCAAATTGCGAAAGAAGTTTGTGAATACATCTGTAATGTGAAAGCTCATAAATACTTTTCTTAGAGAGGGAAAGGAAGGCGAAAGCCTGAAGAGGCTAATACAACAGATAAAGAATACTTTGTGAGAGAGACCAGAAGACGCTTTACGAGTAGAAAGAATACTTGTAAAATTGGAAGAGTATAGTGAAATCTCATACTAACTCAGAGGATTGGACGTAGCTTAACATTTGGGGTGAACCAGTATAAAATCGCAATTTTTATTCTCTAACCCTTATCTTTTAATTTTCTTGTTTGTTAGACGAGTAGATAATATTCTCTAACCCTTATCAACTTTAGCAAAGTGTTTTAGTAATCATTTGAATTTTCATAAAGAAATTCAAGAAGTCTCAAAAGATTAATATTTTTCGAAAAGATTACACAATTCAACCCCCTTCTGGTGTAGTTTACATATCATATCAGATTTCTATATTAGAAAGTGATTTACTTCACTTTATCTGAACATGCATTTTATGAAATGCATCAAATCATAGAATATTTCATGAATGACATTCACTTATGATGCACAGACAGAATCTTATATTCATCGGACCTCAGCCCAACATTAAACTTTTATTGAGTATTTTAAAATCATTCAGATGCAAACAAAACACTTCCAATACATTCTGGAGTATCAAACTTCTCAGACCATTAAATTCTGGAATTCACTTACAAATTACAAGCAGGTCAATAATTGAAAGTTAACCAGAATAGATCAATCTTAGGAAGATCATCTAGGTTGACTCATAGAATGCTCCAATTATGCTATTGCCTAGATGGTCCATAAATGTCTAAATGGAGTCTGACTTAAGCATCTAAAATCATACAATTCACACATAATTCACATTACAAAGTCGATCAATCAAATATTTATTCACTTGTGCACTTATATACATATGTAATGTTTAAAGCATGCCCAATGACTATTCTGGGTATGCTTTATCTATTAACATCTCAAATCATGATCATTCATACTTCAAAACTAATATATGTCTAATTTGAACTTAGGATTACACCGCAATAATACAAATTTGTTCTACGTTCATCACTCGATCATGCACAATGTTTCATAACTAAATACACTTGATTATTATAATGTCATCAATCGATCATTGCCAATCCTTTCTTAGTGAATTCAGATGAAAATTAAAATTCATGGAGAGGAAGGTAAATGTGTGAGGAGCTTGTGGTTCAAATTTCAAGTCAATCAGAGGTTCGAAGAAGAAGTTATGATCAAAAGTGTGAAGGGTGTTCAAAGCTGTCAAACAATAGTATACCTTCAATGTCACAATCGTGCATTTCCAATTGATACTCCTCTGTCACGATCGTACAACCCTCTATTGTCCCCTTTAGCATGATCATGCACTACCTTTTAATCAAGTATCATTCTAGGTTTTCTTAAAATAGTATTTCGAGACAATTTTTCATGGCCATTATGATAAGGAAAATGAAGTATTTAGATAATACGGTCTTCTAAAAAATGTTCCAATATGTATTAAGTTTCTAATGAAACCAATTTTATATAGTTTAGTTTGGTATTCTGCAAGTTATACTAAAATACTACATACTATTCCCAAACTAAGACAGATTTCAAAATCAGAATTTCAATCAAAAATTCAAAACTCTTAGAGACAGAATTAAAATTTGATTCCTACATGAAAAATGTAGAAATATGGCTCTAGTTTAGTCTAAACTTAAAATAATACCATTTGGATATCTATAGATCAAGTTATAGCCAAAATATAGATGCATGTTTAGTGAAAACACTACAGCTAACATATTCCAGCACAATCAATCATTAACATCATATAGAACTCATCCTAATTCATCATCATCAATTCTCTATCATAACATGCTATAAACACTAATCATTTACTTACATGTTTAACTCCAATTACAGCTCAAAAGATCAAACCAATCCAGTAATCCAAGTAAGTAGAAACATCACACATTCAAGGTAAAACTTAGATGGATTTCGACTAGGTTTAGTAAGGCAACTTCAACCTGATCTTTTACTTAAATTTGTGAGGCTAAAACATGGATTATTTGTGCAACAATTAGGCATAACCACAAGAAATTTTAGGGAGGTAAAAGAAAAGAGTTCTGGTGGTGTGGGTGAGAGAAGAAGGAACAAGAAATGAGTTGAACCAAGTTTGCTCCTACTAAACGTTACACCTAAGGTGTTAGGTGTCATATAATGGAATGGCCATATGTCTAAAGGCGTGTTCAACATGTATCAAGTATATATGCTGCCATATGTCACCATTAAAGCTAGGTCACATGTCATGTATTACAGCTGCCATTTGTCCATTAATCAACTATGTCATTTGTCATCAACTTACCAGCCCATTTGCATACAATAATCAATGCCAAATGTCAATCAATTATAGGATAAATCATCCAAAATTTTCAAGTATCAATTTATCTTATCACTTGGCGGTTTTCCTAGCCTAAATGTACATCTTAATCCCTCAATTTTTCTGTTATACCAATTAATTCCAAATTTACTACTTGTGATCAACCAAACCAAAATGCAAGGTATAAACATTTCACAATTCACATCATAAATATTTTAAAATTTTCATACCCCAGAATGAATCAATTGAGTGCATATGCTATATTTGTAATGTGTACAAAATCATAATTTATGTGTGTGTGTGTGTGTGTGTTAATGATATGCAATTCATTAATTTTAATAACAAGCTAAAGTTCTAATCCTCAATATGAAGACGAGTTATTACAATTGGGATATATCTTTTCCAAGTTCTTTAAGGCCATCATGATATTGTTGAATCGTTCGAAGAATTCATCTATGATTTCTCCCTGTTTCATGCCAATAGTTTTGTATGGATGCACTTAAAGGCTTATTCTATGTATCTTTACCTCGTTCATTTCTTCAAAGATGACTTGTAGTTTATCCCACATTTTCTTTGTTGTAGAGCTGTAGGATATCTTCTCATATTTTTTTGGAGTTGGTACATAGATCATATGATGTTTTTCTTTAGCATTTAGCTATGAATTTCTTCTGTCAACATCATACCACACTTCTACATTTTCTGTATCAAAAAATGTAGCTCCAACTCTAATGACTTGCCAGACTTTAATATCTACAGATTGGAGATAGATTGTCATTCTTTCTTTCCAGTATGAGTAGTTGTTTCCATTAAAGTAAGGAGGCTTTGAGACAGATTATCCTTTAAGGCTTCTTAAATTGTTTGTCATCATTTATCACGTGATGTAAAATATAATAAATGTGAAATTTCGCTTTGATACTAAATGATAAAGCAAACACACGCAAAAGAGGGTGAATTGTGTGTAATAAAAAATTCAAGATATTTTCAAATCAATAAAATCCTACTTAAACAAAATAAATTTATAAATAGAAAGGTCCTATAAACTTTCAAAAGGATCCTGTTAATGTTTAAAAAGAAAGGAGGCTGTTAATATGAAAGGAGCTTGTTATCAATCAATCAATAGGACCTACTAGAGCTCAAAAAGAAAGGAACCTCTTAAAAATATCAACTTATAATGCAAAAATTTAAAAGTAAAAGAGAGAAAATGACACAATAGTGTTATACTAGTTCAGCTTATAATGAAGCCTACATCTAACCTCCAAGTATCCAACTTGAGTATTTCACTATAAAAACCAAGTAGTAATTTGACGAGTCTCTTCAAGCTCACAAGTGTATATTTTTCAAGATTTTTTAACCTTCCATAATTGTAGTATTTTGCTAGCATCTACAAGCTCTCAAAAATTGTATGAAAGATTTTATAGTCTCTCTTAATAGAATGATATCATTTTCTAAAGTACAAAGAGTTTGATATAACTTTTAAGAATATTGATGCTCTAAGATATTTCGCAAGTCTCGTATGTTTGCAAATGTATTGGTTCTTCCTTAAGTAGGCATTTCTTTCAACTAGTCATCGCATCATTTCCATTCTAGGTTGACTTTGTATCTTTGATATCATCTTTGTTGGAATCTTCAATATTCATCCTTTAAGAAATATATGGCAATTTCTCATAATTGATTGATGAAAGACAGGATTAGTAGGATCCTTTCGGATATTGTAAACTAAATAAGGTAAGTTCATAAAAGAAGGTTCTTACCAAAAAAGAAGCATTTATTCTATGATTTAATTTCCTTATGAGAAAATATTGAAACCTATATAAGAAAATAAATCCAATTTTAATTTTAAAGTATTATATTATCATCAAAATCATTAATCATAAACTTTGAGCTAATATAATAAATATAGAGCCTAAGAAAAACAAAGGCTTTGGCTCAATCTTCTTAAGACGTGATATTGCCCTTCTATTATTGTGGTTACCAAGTTCGTAGCTTTAATATATATTTCAACATCTAGAATACAAGAAAAATAGTTTTATTTTGAAAATATCAAGAGCATAATATTCGAATTTGGTAAGATTGGATATAGTAGGACAATAAGAATATGCACATTTTCTTCCTTCATTTTGATAACATTTTGTGAAAATTTCAGAAAAATAAGATCAAGAAATGACAACATTGAGCAATTGAGAAAGTAACTAAAGAATAAAAACAAAAAAGGGCAAACAGAACTTCTTATTCTTATTTTTTATATCAAAACAAGCCACCTAATGTCTTTATTTATAATCTCACGTGGAGGTAGTGAATACAACTTACATATATAATTGCTTTAGTTTGCATATTAGGTAATTATATCAATTGAGATAATTATTCTACACAATTGTCTTGCATAGTAGGCAATTCTATTAATTGAGACATTCATTATATACAATAATTTTATATGCTAATTAATTTAATCAGTTGAAACATTCATATAATAACTTTGGAGATCCATCTCATTATAATGGAGAATTGTTATATGTTATATGCCATTACCAATCTAAATAAGGCAGATGCTTATTAAATTGTGACACATATTTGTTACATTCAAATCAGGCACTCCAATGATCATTTGATAAATTTATCATTAAATTTTGATTTGTTAATTTATTTGGATATATAATTATAATATAATAGATTTATTCAAGAATTTATTTAATAAACAATTGAAAGATAATAAAAATGAGTTCTCTTAGTATTAGAAAAAAATAGTATTATCTCTTCTAACTTGTATTGTCTAAACTTTCAATGAATTGTGTTTTAAAATGTTGTGCTAAAAGGAATTGACTTATACTTTTAATGTGCATAATTGACTCCATGATTTACTTAGATCACACACTCAAAATATAACAATTGCGTTCTTTAATTATAAAAGAAATAGTCAAATCAGATAATTTTATTTTATAGGTAATGGTTGTTCATCTAATCATTTGAGCTGCCTCACGTTTTAATATAGCAGCTTTTCCATGGCTCTGTGTTCTTTCTCAATTACCAACCTTAGGAGTTCCAAAAGGCTAGCGAACAGGAAGTTATTGTGGCAAAATATATGTCGCTTTTTCAATACAAATTTAGATGGATAGTTCAATTCCACGGTAAAGACAGAGAACTCATTCCTGAGTTTTGGTTGATACAACTACCCCAAGTCACTCGTTGCATCAATTTATATGTTATATGTTACTGCCTCTTCTTTTATGTTTCCCAGCTCTTAGTCAATTCAAATTTAAATCATCTCACATCACGGATTAAATATTTAAATAGATTGAAGGATATTGCTAAAGAGAAAAATTAATAAAGAAACAACCATAGCTAGACCAGAGGCATCATAATCTGGGAAAAAATGGCTGCTAACCGATTAAGAATATGTATATAGAGTGAGCTTTCTGACATTTTCAAATGCTCAGCCCAATGACCTAGCCACCACTGTTAGGTACTGGGTTGCTAGTCTATTGATTTATGGGGCATATATAGTTCTTTTTATTATGCAACTATCATTTTCATGCATCTACCTCCTCCTACTTTACATATCCGTATCTCCTATGTCAATACCGATGGATGAGGAATGTTACTAGTATACCTTGAAATGCAAAGCTTAGTTAGGATTATTAATCTATTAATTGTCAATTATTGCAACATTTGAAAATATCTACTGAAATCATATCAACGAATGAATAGAATTCTATCTAGTTATTACATCGAGTATTAGCCGCATTGTAACTAGTTCAACCAAATAGTAGCGTAGTCCAAATAACTTTGATTTTGTTCTTCATTTTTTGGGCATGGAGTTTAAAAGATAGTCATACGATCAATTTCTATATGATATTACACGCGTATGGGGACAAATGGAAAGGGCAATTCCCGTGATGAAATAAAAGTTTGGGGGAATTAATCGGTAGCTATGCTGTCCGTTTCATAGACTGATTTGTCCCTATATAAACAGTTGAAATTGACATGCAATGTTGCTCCTTGGTTTTTTTTATGTGGCCACAAGGCCTCGTTGTTCACGTAGCTAAGAAAATAAGTCATTCTTGTATCTACAAGCAATCACACGATTGTGCTTGCTGGTTAGAATATTATAACCTTCGTTCCATCTAGTGGTACTCCCGATAAGAAATTCTCTCCTCCTCTTATAATATATTAAAAAGATTTCAAGAAAATAAAGCTATGGAAAGTCTAGGTCTGCAATTTAAGAGGGTATTGAATTGAAAAAAAATGCCCAAGAGTTTTTATACAATTCTATCTTCAAGCCTTGCGTGTAGGTACTTGTTTATCTGAATGGGATCACTTATTTGTCCCTTTCAAACACGACTTACAAGAGTTAAGAGCAATACATGTTGCAAACCAAAGCACCACAACAAAGCTTGGTTCCCGATATTCCTTGCCCAGATACATACTGATTGCAATTCCCCACAATTACCTAATCAGTTTACTATTATCGTGACATTTTATCTCACAAACTTGGCCATTTCAATTGTCATCATAAGAATAAGTGAATTGCTACGCCGCAGGAAAAGGAACGATATCACGTAGGAACACGTTTCATGTATCTGATGAACTAGCTTATGGAAGATTTTATCAAAGAAAGAAAAAGCAGTCTTTGGAAGAATGAAATTGCAGGGAAGTTGCTTAATGTAGATTTGGTTGGACCGGTCCATGCAGAATTCCAGGAAAATTGACGTCACTACTGACAACAACTACCAATCACTATTACATTTTACGTAATAAATGTTTTTAGTCATAGAGGTTGATATACTTACTGTGCAGTTGCTGTTTATCTTTTCTCACTTGACAGGATCTGAAGTTGTAATACGTACAAGAATTAAGAAAATAATGAGGAGCAATTCATATCCTTTGTCATCATGTGCCAAACTTTGCCCTTAAGGGGTGTGGCTCGATGGTTGAGAGTGGAGCTTGACTTTGGTTAGGTCTCAGGTTCGATTTCATGCTAGCCCCTCTTGTAAGAGTCTAGGGCAGCCGGAGTTTTACCTGTAGATGGAGAACTAGTTGGGCCCTCAATGATAAGGTGCGCCCGTTTGGTCCGCCTGTAGGGTGGTGCGCCAGTTGAATCCTCAGAGAGGTGTGCCCGCTTGACCCGCCTACGGGGTTTCTTCGAATCAAAAAAAAAAAAAAAGTGCCAAACTTTGTAGGTAACTAACATAGTCTCATGTCTGGAATTAAACATGTCGAAGTTATTATAACTTTGGTAATTGATCTGCGAAACAATTAAATCATGGACTATGTAATGATAAAATGGTTACCTTAAGGAGGACTTTGCTTCAACTTATTAAATTGAAGTCAAAAATAAAGTTCAGAAAAATAACTGGAAACCAATATGACGTGGCTCATTGTGAATCAGGGAATGCAATGATCTAAGGCTACACGGATGGTGATGATCATGAGCCAAGTTGCTTTAATTAAAATTTTGAAAACAAATTAGCTTTAGCATTACGGTCATAATACCATAATTCTAGAAGTAAGGCACATGAAATTGTCAAATCTTATCTTTGGCAACTAAAAGTGTTATTAGTGAGGATTTTCAAAGTCTTAATTACTTCAAGCTATGTACTTTTGCCGGACTCTCTAACCCCTCAAGACGCCTCCGCCTGCTTCTAAGCCAGTAGTCCGACGCCACGTAGGTTCGTTTGTTTACGAGCAAAGGAAACAGGGGCCCACCAGGGCCAGCTCAGCCTCACTCAAGGGCGGGTTATTATTACGCGGGTTTTATCAACTCACTCCCAACTTGGTTAGGTTTCAACCTCAGCAAATGAACCAATTAAGAGCGGCCAAGTGATGAGTTGATGTTTCCGAGTCTACGGAGAAACTAACCAAAAGGCTGACAAGCATTGGCCTATAATTGATCTCGTTGCCTGAACTAGAAAGGGTACTTTGGTCAATACATAACACTGGCGGCCATACTTCCCCTAATTGGATATAACGATGACTGACATATGGGCGAAGGAAAGCGACGGCAAGTACCATTTTGTCCCCAGTTTTGGATCCAATCTTCAATATAAATGTAACTGAGGAAAATAAAATTATTGACGTGTCTTCTTTTCGATCTCAGACAAATTTGATTATTGTATGAAAACAAAAGAAGACACATCAATAATTTTGTTTTCCTCATTTACATTTACATTATGGGGATTATTCTAAGTTCACATGTAAATTCGCGATAATAGAATGAGTAAACTACGTGCTGGTACCCTCTCTGACCAAGTATGACATTTCTATCATCCAGAAGGTAATTTTGTAGTTAAAACTTTAATAATTTTTTTAAAGGATTTTAACTTTTAACCTTACTACTGAATAGTATATCTATATTTAAAGATTCAAACACGCAATTTGCTGTTTTGATCTTTAATCTTCACCTAAACATAGTATCTACTAAAAAAAGGCATGCAATTTTCTTATAATTTAATTCATTTTAGTCATTTTATAATTTAAAAAATCTCGTTAAATAATTGTACTTATTTTTTAATTAAAATTTTATTGACACCTAATATATACCAACAAAGTAAAAGTTCAGTTAAAACGTAAAATATAAAGAGATCTTATAATACACAGTCTTATTTGATATATATATATAATAATATAATTCCATCAAAATTTTTAATAGAAATAAAAGAACCTTTTAACGATATTAAATTAAAATAATATTTTGAGAAAATAAATAATCTATAGACATATCTTTTAGCCGGTTATCTGCTAACATAGGTTCAGATGAGAGTAAAAGTCACTAAATTTCGAATAATATGTAGAAACGATAATTCTTCATTTCTTACAAAAATGAATAAACATCTCTAACTACGAAAAGGTGATATCATTATCAATCTAAAATCTGTGATTTAGCAAAAAGAAGTTGAATGATGATGAAAATATGTGGTGATCGAGACAAACGTTATTGGTTCTGATTTATGAAGCAACATTTGACAGCTTGAATGATAATAATACGTAG
Source organism: Erythroxylum panamense (assembly GCA_027123425.1). Classification (NCBI taxonomy): domain Eukaryota; kingdom Viridiplantae; phylum Streptophyta; class Magnoliopsida; order Malpighiales; family Erythroxylaceae; genus Erythroxylum; species Erythroxylum panamense. The sequence continues at coordinate 29,173,579 of JAOTIZ010000006.1, read as the reverse complement.
GAGCAGACAATTTATTAGGTTCCAATCCACCCTTGCATTAAAGCTTTTGAGCATTCCCTTACCTAACCTGCTTAAAACCACTTTCTTACAATTCGATACATCACCCTTGGTTAAAAGATGGCAGCAGGTTTATTAATTGGTGACCTTCCAGCTCCGAAAGCACGCATATGGTTAAAAAGTACGCAAGTAGATGAATTAATGATGGACCTGTTAATCTTGTCCGGTTATGGCATGGTTGAGATAACTTTTTCATGCCACGACAAATTCATTGCTCAGATTGTAATCAAATTATACAAGCTTTCGTCAACTCCGGTTGTGATCAATTATTTTTATATTCGAACATGTTTCAATCAGCCGGATGAAAAAGGGCCTCAAAAGATGGAGAACAATATAACGCAATCTCAACAAATGATTTTGCCCAATTGCTACTCGCATTATTAAAACTGGAATACTAAATCCCACTCCACCAGTTATATCAGGAGTCAAGACTTTGTGTCTCTCAAATTAATTTAGTTACTAAGAGCCAATGAATTTTCATCATTAGCACTTTATTTTACAATGTAAAAGTTCAGATCAAGTAAAATATAACAACAGGACACAATCCTATGACTAAAATTCATTGGCTCTCGTATGGCTCATTTTTTGACTTGAATATAACGACTCTGCCAAACTTGGAGAGCTGAAACGTGTCTTTCTGTGATCTTCTCTTCTCTGCATTCACACACCAGCCACCACTTCCAGTTCCGGGGATAAAGATGAATTGTTTAGGGAAAAAGCGACTTCTATTGGGCATCACAAAACATACCATATTCTTTTTAACTTCCAATTTTGCAATTTGAAGATTTCTGGTATGCTGCAGAGCAGAGGAAAACAACCAATGTAGTTGCAGATCATATCCTCATTCTTTCAAGTACTATTAACGTTTTCATTAAAATTGACATGCATGAGATTGAGGTGAGTTGTATTTGGTCAATTCTAGCAAACATGTGATTTTCTTTTATTACATCATTAATGTAAGAGAAAGAGAGAGATGAAAATAACCCACAATAGTTGCCTTACATGCCACGTTTCTTGGTGTCCAATAACACCAGTATATTAGGGCCTTTCTCTTCTTTCTCACAGACTTTTGTCTTAAAAACATCCATCCAGCGTTCGGGTTTACAAACCTTTTTCAGTTTATGGCTTCTCTTTCTTTTTTGTTTCTCAATCTCTCACTTTCTTCCTAACTTTCCATACCTTTATAGTTACCTTTTCTTCGCCCTTTAGCACTCTCAGCACTTCTCTTTCCAATTCTAATTCTCTCTGCCTTTTTGTTCTCCATAAGGTTCCCTGAACATACAGAGTGGATTATAGCCTGTTTGTTCGGTGTCCATTTTATATATAGTGGCCTTAAGTGCGCAGGAATTGAACCTGAATTTTCGGTTATTTTCTACAGTTTGTTTATTAAGAACAATCCAGTTTGTGGTACCAAGGTTTTCACGTCCAACTAGAACGGGATAATAGCTTTTTGTGAGGGACATGGAGAACATGTCAGGACTCATGAAGGAGGATGATCAACTGGATTTGCCTCCTGGGTTCAGGTTTCATCCTACTGACGAGGAGCTCATTTCTCACTACTTGTACAAGAAGGTTCTTGACACAAACTTCACTACTAGAGTTATTGGGGATGTGGATTTGAACAAGTCTGAACCTTGGGAACTACCATGTAAGTTCTTTACAGGCAGAGTCTTTGTACTTTTTTTCCAAGGTGGTCATGTTCTAATTGTTTTCGGGATGCAGGGAAAGCGAAAATGGGAGAGAAAGAGTGGTACTTTTTCTGTGTCAGAGACAGAAAGTATCCAACTGGGCTCAGAACAAACAGAGCAACTGAAGCAGGTTACTGGAAAGCCACAGGAAAAGATAAGGAGATCAACAGAGGAAAATCTTTGGTTGGAATGAAGAAAACACTTGTGTTCTACAAGGGTAGAGCTCCTAAAGGAGAGAAAACCAACTGGGTCAATCACGAGTACAGATTGGACGGTAAATTCTCTGTTCACAATCTACCAAAAACTGCGAAGGTATAAACTTTTTGGTTATTGACCTACTTTTCCGTGTTGCCTATTTTTTTTTTCCCTCTTGTTTTTGGTCTATGCTATGCTAATGAAAGTTTCGTTCTTGGTTTTGTAGAATGAGTGGGTAATCAGCAGAGTGTTCCAAAAGAGCTCCGGAGGGAAGAAAACTCATATCTCAGGGCTTCTGAGGATAGGCTCTGTTGGTAATGAAATGGGTGCTTCTGGTTTACCACCATTGATGGATTCTTCTCATTATAGTGTCAGCAAGACCAAGCCTGTGGCCGAATCGCCCTACGTGCCCTGCTTCTCCAATCCCATTGACCTTGATAGAAACCAGCGAACCCCGATTGACAACTTCAACAACAATCTCCTAGCATTTTCTTCAAACCCTTCCAATGTTTTCAATAGAATTTCTCTTGCAAATTCGTTCTATTCTACTCAATCTGGACCACTCTCAGCAAACCTTCAATACCCTTTAATCCAAGATCGCTCAATTTTACGGGCCTTAATTGAAAACCAAGGATCAAATATGGATCAGGGTTTGGAAAAAGAGAGGGAAATGATTAGTGTCTCACAAGAAACGGGCCTGAGTGCTGACATGAACACGGAAATCTCTTCTGTTATATCAAATTTTGAAATGGGAAAGAGGGCATTTGATGATCAAGAAACACCTTCAGGTTCAGCTGGACCATTAGACTTTGATGGTTTTTGGAATTATTGAAAGTGAGACTGTTGCATTTAGAAGATAGAAGTTGAGGAAGAAGACTAAACCAAGGAACTTCAATCACTGTTTATTGTTTTCTATGTTGTCTGTGTATAGATTTCTTGAATCCAGCGGGGGAGGTTGAAAAAATTTAAACTGTTTTATTTTTCCTCTAGTAACACATATGTTAAATATGCTGCTATTGTAAGAAACTACTGTGAAAAGTCTTATTTACTGTAAGATATTTACATTATGAAGTAAAAATTTTCACCGTGTTCTAGCAGAAATTGATACAGAAGTGTTATGGTATTGTCAAAATTGCTATGGCTACAAATTGTTTGTGATATATGAGATTCAGTTGGTGGCTTAATGATCTTATTTGTGCTTCCCCAGAAAAGACTCAAGGTGAGGGCGAGCTTGGAGCAACAATAAGGTTCAAGTCCCATTCCGATATGCCATTTCTTTTTATACTGGATTTTGCATATCAGAACGTGGGACTCAATCGAATATGCTTATTATTTTCTTTTAGTGGGGACTCCTCTCTGTATCTTAATACACAATTCTCTTTCTTTATGTTTTTTGGGAGCCGATTCTTGTGCCGCATATGATGAATACGTTGACTTTTTTTTCTTACTAAAGACTCTAAGCATGGAGTCTCATCCGAGAGTCAGCAATAACATCCATTATATGGGAAGTTGAGTTGGTCTCCACATTCGATATGATGATATCTCTAATCCATTCCAACGGGTTATGGTAAAAGGTTCTTCCACAAGGCATAGATGATAGCTAGCATAGAAAGAACGTTCCAATTTCTGTAATTTATCCGGGCCCAGATCTTCTGTCCTCCTTCCCCTAGCCCTATTCTGACCCCCTTTTATCTGAATCATCCACTCAAGTGAGACCCACCTAAGTGGATGGTTCAAATAAAAGGGGATCAGAATAGGGTCAGGGAAAGGGAGAGGATCCCCTTCCAATTTATCCGAGACAAGCAAGCTGTCAACTTCATTTTTATATACTTGGATTAGTCATCCATTTGTTTCTGCCTTTTTGGACTAACTACTAATTTGACTGAAGAGTAAAATTAAACCTTCAACAACGTGTCTTCTACCGCATCCAAGAACTAATTCCTTTTTGTCACTACCCGTGTGTACCTTAAAATTTTCGATTAAACAACCCTTTTAAACATTGGTCAATTCGATATTGATCGCTAATTAGGATAAATTACCACTAATTTTGAATAAGGCTAGAAATTAATCCTTAGCCATGCAAATGCCAAGCAACTGCTATACTCTTGGATTTAAGAAGTTAACTGTTGGCGTTATCAAATCCTTGTGAAGACCTCTATAATATTACACTTAATACCTATATCAATTACAAAAGAGAGATAAGAACGACGCGTACATGTATATTTCTTCTTTGTACATCGGAAAGTAGTGGCATAGACAAACAAGTTACCCGATATTATAATGATCAGAAGAAAAAACATAAAGAATGCCATAAGGTGTATAGTATAGACGATACTTGGTCCTTTTTCTACACATGAACATGTAGCTTACCAGGATTACATAAATTTGTTTGTTTTGTTTCACATTGTACATTCAGTAATTCAGTACGGATCAATATTGTTTTTATGTTTCATTTATATATTTTTTGGTGAAAGCTGTAAACTTTTGAGTTTGAGGCATGACACCCTGGTTTCTTCGGCCCTCTCTCTTTTTGAAGCATGTGGTGGCTTGACTGGCTTCAGTTTTTGGTACATGATAAAATCTGGCCAACCTTAGCCCCCATCCTCTTTTTAACAGGTTTTAGAGTCCTATACGGCATGATCCCTGGCAATATTAGGAAAGTAACGAGTTTTGACTTTGATTAACAAAAGTTTCTGACAGTGTCCCATGTTTATCGATCTTCCCTCTCATAATATTATTGTCCCAAAGGTCAATACTAATCATTTATGAAATTGAACATCAGCACTAATGCCAAAGAAGGGATACTTATGAGTGAAATAAACGTGAAGGGGCGACTCACCGGACTAGCTTTAACGCAACGATGAATGTGTGTGACCAACAAAATAATGAGATCGGGGTCCGAACAGAGTTAGGCGTCTCTAACGGTCGACAAGCAATCTGACTTTTTTTTTTTTTTGGGTGTAAACCATTCGATATTCGACGCTACATAAACAGCCGATTAATCCGAATTCAAGCCGAATAGGATTATATAGGTGACAAAATTCTCTCTCATGAGTGCGATTTCATGTTTAAAACTCGAAACCGAGAATTTGGTTAAGGGAAAATGAGACTCACCTTGCGACACGGGGTTCAGGTTGTATGCTGCGTCACCCTTCTAACCAGGTGCCCCACGGAATTCGACTTTTGTCAGCTTCACCGACTTTGCCACGTGTCTCATTCCACACCTGGGCCCCTTCCAGCTGGAATTGGATCATTCTTCATTCGAAGGCTGTCATTCACTATAAGTAACATTAAAACATAATATTATTCCTATTCATCCCGTGTTTTTTGTTCACAAATTATCACTGTTCTATCTGATCAGATTACCCGATTTTCCAATTTTTGGTGCCAACTGCTCAAAGTCGTTTCTTTAATATAAATATAATCAATACAAGAGAGATACTTTTTAAATCAACAGTGGTTCTTATTAGACTTCGACTTTGTAAGAACTTTTGGAATTTGGCCTACTTGAAGGAGATACACCTTCAGTTGCGACACTTTAAAAATTTACGTAGCCTGCACCTGAATCCAAATAAAAATTAATAACGTGTTCAACTAAAAAAATTGAAAAAATAAAAAATCCAAGAGGTTCTATATTTAAAGTTAAAACACATAAATTTATGTAGAGACGGTGTCTCCCGCCGTCCAAGTATTATGCCCTTTGATCTGTCAGGGTGAGGTTGCGACTCGAACCCTTGACTAAAAGGTTTTGTTGGTCTTAGGGCCACGCCTCTTACCACTGGGCTACGTAGCTCAGTGGTAAG
>JAOTIZ010000006.1:29100017-29129831 GCA_027123425.1 Erythroxylum panamense | reverse complement strand
TATTCTCATAATATTTAATAATTCAAGAGTTCAACTAATTGTCTTTAGTGGAATGACATTTAGTTAATAAGCTAGAAGTAATTCTAATGAGATTAAATTAATTCTGGGCTTATTGGAGCTTAGATTATCTAAGTCCAATAAGATTCTCCATTTGGCTTCAAGGACGATTATCAAGCTAAGTAAGAAATAAAAATGGAGGTTTTAAAACCCTTGATTGAATGTTGGGCTTACACTAATTAATGGTTAATTAGAAGCCCAAATGAACATTTAAAAATGGGCTAGACTTTGGTTTAATTTAATTAATTAGATTAATTAAATTAAAACAAAATTCTTAAAGAAATAAAGTCTATTTTCAGTTTTTAAAGGCTGAATGTGCAGCTGCATATTTAGCATTGAATTGCTAAATAAAGATAGTATTTATCATGCTTTATCATCATTAAATGGAGTTATCATCTTACCATTAAATGGTTTAATTGTTATCTTTTAATGATAGCATGTAATGTAACCCTTTTAGCATTCATTTGATTAAATGTGAATTGGATGGATCATCTTCCGTCTTTCATCACTAAAAAACTGAAATTGACATGTCATATTAGGTGATTGGTCTTTTCATATAGCCATCTTAAAACAAATGAGACATGTCTCATTTAATGACTTCTTTATGTTTGATTAAAGAAAGGTGTGATGCATTGGATGCTCTCCTTTTTCTTTCTTTTCATGCATAATTGAAATTGGTGTGTGTAAGAAAGGGTTCTTACATTGTTTTGACTAACTCTCTCCTCCCACCTATGCATGTCCGAAACCTTGAATGAGAAAAGTCTCATTGTTTCCTTTTCTTATAAGAAAAATCTCCTCCAAACATTTCTTCTCTTTTCCCACCAAAGTATCTTGTTAACCAAATTGTCCAAGAAGAATAAGTGGTATATCAAATTGGTTGAGGATAAAACAATAAGGAGAGGATAGATTGACAAAGGAAAGGATTCAAAAGCAAGGCTTAAGCTAGGGTTGAATACAAGAAGAAGGAGAGGATAGCACAGTGAGGAGTTAAAGCTGTAGCGAAGGAATCAGTAATAATATCTATCTTGCTTATGCTTATTACTATCCTTATACCATTTCATGTATAGATTGGCATGATGAATTGGATATATTGCTTCTACTGTAACTTAGATTTCTAAAAAGTTTTAAAATCTACTGTTTCTCCCAATATGGCATGCTTTCTTTTTCCGATCCAACACAATAGTTATCCTCTTTCTTAGTTTGTTATTAGATTGGAAAATAATGATATTTGGAATCTAGTTTTAGATTATTTACTATATGATATTAGAGTAGAAATTGAGATGGGTTTATGTTTGACAAACATAAGGTATTTCCTATATAAGTTAACAGTTATATAGTTGAATAACATGTAATATGAAGTTATCTAACATATAGTGCAATTATTTATATCTTATTGGTGTTGGAAATTTTATTTGGCAATAAGTTTAAGCAATTTGATTATTGGTTATATTTTAGATATCTTTGCTAACTTGCAAATGAACATACAAGATTAACATCTAAATATTAGATCTGGAATGCTGCCATTAAAAGCACCAAACAAAGGTCTAAAAGTCAAAATGAAGAAATTACAAACAATGTATGAAGAAACACATGAATGTTGATGAGGCTTCCAAAACATAGTTGGTATAAAAAAACATTTAGTAAAAGATTAAAGTGTGATTTATTTTTAATAATATTGAAAAGTTATTTAATGTATGCTTGGGAAAGGTAATAGACAGATCCTATTTTGATATACCTAAAAGTTATAAAAATGGAAGTCTTGAAAATATTTTATAGAAAATGAAATAAATGACTGCATATACTAGTGAAGTGTGTTTGAGCATATTAGCAAAGCTAGAGAAAGTTTAAAAAAATTTGAAAGTTTCCGAAGGGATGTAGTTTCGTATAGACTTGGTTCTGCTGTAGTTTCTTGTAACTATATCTATCGGTTACCAGATATAAAGCAACTGTATCAGTAACTACTAATTTTTCAACACAAACAAAAATATAAAAATAGATACAAAATTAAACATATCAACTCCCGAAATTTGGTAACACAGTTTGACATACATTGCCTACGTCTGCGGGGCCCTCATCTAGCTTTATACTTTCATTAATGACAATAGTTTTATACAAGGATTTACTGAGCTTATACTACTTAACCCTTAATATTATCCCTCGTCCTCATAATCCGTGAAAATATTTCACACCTAATAGTATGACCACCTTGTACTAACCTCAATAGAGGATTTTTCTCATCAATGTTTAATGATAACGATATGAAATAAACAACTTAAGTGATTAAACAATAACTAACATAAACAAAAATAACACTTTAGATAAAAAGCAACTTCCCTAAATATGTCGCTTCATTAACAAAAGAATGGGAAGTTATCTACCAAGAACGTGACTGTGAACTTTTGATAATGTCACTGAGATATCCCATGCATAGTAGCCACAAAAAATCTCAAATAAAAAAACATTTCATCACCCAAATGTCAACCCAATAGAGCTACAACAACCACAACAACTACTAAAGTTTTTTGCACAAAATCAACGATAAAGACAACAACTACAAAGTCACAAAAACTTCTGGAATTTTCTCACATCAATGCTAAAAATGACCTAAGACCACCCTCAATTGTCGTCCAAGGATGGAAGAATATTTAGTTGTAAAAAATTACGCAATCAACCAAAACCATAGCCCCAAAATCACGTGATCCCTTAACAAAAAAATTTAGCACACCTAGAAAAACTAGCTGCCGAAATCAACACCGTCAACGATTACACAACCCACTATTATCATTGAAGAGAGATGGAGAATACCCAATCAAAGGTCATACACAAAGACTAACTCTACAACCTTCACACAATCAGCCCAAGGTCTGTTGTATTCCAAAAAAATACAACTGAAAACAAAAACATGAAAACCTTGATAGAATTGCAGCACCAAATTAAGATACAATCCCCATGAAATCAATTGCAAAAATAATCCAAGATTGCCTCAAAAATCCCAAATTCAAGTTACACAACACCTATCATTTTCCCAAAAAGGAAAAAAATTTAGCCTTGAAAATTCATGTAATTGGGTAGAGAAAATCAGTTGTCCAGTATAGATAGATATCACAAAAAATCCAGCTACCTTTGATAGATAGAATCATTGAAATATCTCAAAAATTACAGTTATACACAAACAATAAATCTGCAAATTTTGCCCTCATAAAAATGATAACTTTACAGTGTAAAAAGTCACGTAAACCCATCAGAAACGCAGCTACAAAGTCATAATCTCCATAAATTCAGCTACCTTAGATAATTATTATCCACAAAATAGGCCATTAAGAAGAGTCCAAAAATCACCAAAACTCTATATCTTATCTTAGTCAAGATATGATGATTTGATTTCAATTAAATCCTGTTATAACTAGGATTTTTATCCTAAATAAACCTCATCTTCAAAGAGTCCCACATAAGGTAGAATACTCATTATAATAATCTTGTTTAAATAATCAAATATGTTCAATTACAAATAATGCCCAAAATATCATAAGACACAATTTAACAATCGTAATCAATTATTCAACATATGTTGAAAATGATGGACAATTTGGCATTAAGAATTATATGTAAAATCATCTTGTAGTGAATCTCAAAAATAAAATTTGTACATATGCAAAGTGACACTTGACTATAATCCCAGTCATTATACTTAATAGTGGAAACCCTAAAGTATGTGTATGGGAGTTTTATTCATAAGAGACATATATATGTTGTTATTAGAAAGGAATAAACCTAATCTTATGAGATAAATTTTGGCCTATTTACAGAAAGCAAGATGGTAATTTCATAAATCCACAGACCTCACAATAGAATCGATGTAGACTTTTTTTAAAAAACAGAGAGAATTGAAGAGCTTAGGGAGTTCCAAAAAGAAATTGTATTAATGTTAAAAGAAGGATTGATCAAATATAAGATATGTGAATAAATTAAACATAAGTCAAAGACTTGCAAGAAGAGATCAACCTCAATCCAATAAAGAATAAGTTAATATAATACACTTGTTCATTGTCAATATAAACATACACTAACGTTACTTGAACCTATAAGAATTAAGCATTCTAACTACAACTAACACCTGTCAATAAATTATAATAACACATATTAAATATTTCTTTCATATCACAAAATTAATGTTACTATATTTATCAATTTGGAATGTACATTAGCAGAACTTGTATATGCATATTCCTACCTTTTCCCTTTGAACTAAGTCTTGTTCATGAATTTTCAGTAGCTAAGGAATCATCACAAGAAAAATGGGGTTTAGCGATGAAATTTACAGATGGAATGGGAAGTTTTTCTGTTGGTAAGCTAAGTTAGCGACGGAATTTGCCGACGGAATAAGTTATCGAAGAAATGGCTATAGGTAATAATTGGTGATAGAGTACAAATGTTTCATCGCTAATTTATCGACGAGCACATTGTGTTCTGTCGCTATATTTAGTGACAATAATATTGTTCTATCGGTAAATTTAGTGACGAAATGATTGTTTTAATCGATAAATTTAGTGATAGACAAGGCTTCTTTGTCAGTAAATTTACCAACAGGTACCGTCAGTAAATTCACGACTAATTATACCGACGAAAATTAGTAATCTGTTGGTAAATTCGCTACATTTTATTGACAAATTTTGGTTTTTTGTTACTAAATTTACTGATATTGGTTTTTTTAATTTTTCCTTGCATTTAATTTTATTTAATAAACTTATGATTGATGTATAATTTATATAATTATCAGTTATCTGTTGATAATACTTTGATTTGTTTCTACATTTAATTTGTTAAAACAGAAAGTTGATTAATGATATAAAATAAAAATTATCTTAATTGATAATAAAAATTATTTTCTACAATAATAAGTATTTAGTTTTTTACAAAATGAGTACAACTATACTATTCATTTGGTGAATGTGGATGCTCTAAATGTTGTGATGACATGCTGCCCTTTTCTTTCAACTCATCCATCTCATTACGAAGCTAGGCTATATACTTCATCGACTTTTGCAACTGAGTTGCTATTGCCTGTATTATGCTCCGAAGCTCATGGACTTCATTGGATGTGGACTGCTTACTAGATGCTACTGTACTAGATATAGAGGATTGCGAATAACATGTGTTCATAAATGAACCTAAGCTAAAGATTCTTCCACCACGGTCCCTACCACCCACTACGTGAAGATAGGTTTGACTTTCATCAACATCTTCAGACTGCTAAGACTATCATTAAATGCTTTCTTGTATTTGATCATATCAGAAGGTAATGTTTATGTTAATAAGTGATAATTATTAAGCATTAATATTAAAACATAAATTTCACATACATTTAGTTCTCTACGTCAGGCATTGACAAAGGTCACACCATCATGTTTCTTAGTGTGAGTGTGCAAAAAGAGCTGACGGGTTGTAGGCTTCTTGCTTATAGACTTTCTTGCATCAAAATAAAATGTCATAAGTGAACTACAATTTACAAAAGTTTCGACATAATTTTCTCTATTTTTATGATATTTACCCCCAATGAACAAAGAAAGTAACTCAAGTCATATATGGCAACAAACATTTATAACATTATTGTTCTCCATTATACACATATTTTCATTCCAAAATTCACACATCAAAGTAAAAAAAATTAGAATATAGCTGTAAAGTGTAGATATTGACAAGTCTCTCTGCATACTCGTGGTGGGTAATAAATTCTCCAGTGTGTATAGGAAGACTCTCTACCCCCAATCCTCCACATCTGTTAGTAGAATTATCCTCTGAAATGGACACTGCCTTAAGTGATATCTAATACTGCTGCCAACAACTCCATATTTCTTTAGAAATATAAGGAGGTTATATACTAGTCTTAGTGTGAAGAAGTCTCTATAACGTATACGAGCTCGTCTCTCCCATACTTTATAAATAATTGTGACAAATTTAGAATCCCAAAAAATTTCTTTCTAAAAAAAAGAAAAAATATACGATAAGAATCATTTGTCGCATGAGAGATATTCTTCCATATATAACCCTCAAGATCAATCTTCTCCTTGAATTTGGATGTCATGTTTCTTGAGCATGGTCCAGATAGAATCAACCTAATATAAAAACAATTTTATATCATTTTAAAATTTAAACCTATAACTTAATTATAAACATATGGTGTTTTATGTATTTTACTTACAGATTGTTGACAATTGTGTTGTAAGTTCTTCCATCAACTCCCTCAGCTCTAGGCTGGAGGTTGCCTCCTTCATCTCCATCGTTTACCTATGATATCTCTGTTAGTATAGGGGTGGTGGATGGTGTAGCAATAGGTACAGAAGGTGATGTCTCATCTGTAAGTGTAGTACCTAGAGGTACATCATCTGATTTTGTTGCAACTGCAGAATGTGATGCTTCACCTGGAAAGTAACTGGCTCCAATTCGTGGTTTGAGCCTTGGTCACATCATATCCTGTTTTCTCTTTGGTGGCATAATTTAACCTGAAATTGATATTTTATTTAATATTCCTTGAATATAACAATTTCAATTCAATATATAACAATATATTATTGATTCAATAATTGATTTATTATATTAATTATTGAATCAATAATATTCTATTACAAACAGAAATTAATCGCTATCAGCACTTATTTTTAAATCAAAATCATCATCTTCTTTTTATGAAGAATTAGAATAAAACTCAGGATCCTCTTCAGATCTCTCACCCTCCTCATCCTCTCTAGATGAAATTTCAACATATTCATTTTTTGGATCATTCAAAGGTTCATTTTCGTCATATATAATAGATGCATTTATTTCATAAACATCTTTCTAAAACTCCTCACTTTTAATTCTCTATTCTCCTTTTCCATATGATTTCAAAATACCTCTAAGTTTAACTTTGCAAATGGCTAATCAGTCTGACTTATCTCGTCGTAAGCTAAAAAAAGGGACATAATACGCTTGGATCGCTTGCATTGCTAACACGAAAGGTTCAAATTGTCTAAATCTTCTTTGTTGGTTGATTTCAACTAGATTGTATCAACTATGCACTTTTGTGCCAACATTAGGAGTTGGATCAAACCAGTTACACTTAAATATCACACTCTACTTTATTGACAATGCAGCATACTCAATTTCAAGTATCTTAATAATTTTACCGTTGTAATCCATCAATTCTCCTTGTATGCAAACTCTACTATTTACTGTTTCCATGCTATGACTATGATATTTTGTATGATATTTGTATTCATTAATGGAATATACCATATACGATTTAACAGTTTGCAAAGGTTCTTTCACAAAATCACATATGAACTTGTTCTCTATTGGATTTTCTAAGGCCTACATAAAAGAAATTATCATATTAAATAATATAATATCATTCGAACACTTTAATCTTATATTTCAATCATTTCAATAATTGTAAGTGAAAACTTACATATTTCTTGAACCATCGAAGAAAGTATCTTCCAACTTCTTTATTGATATCATCATGTGTTTTTTCAGGCATTAGCTTGCGTAACCGTTTCTTGTATAATCTAAAAACATTATTGTATATTTCAATTATGAATAAAACTAAATTTCAAAGCTCAAATAATCAATTTCGACTTTCTACACGAAAGGTTAAAACTCTTGACAGTTCAATAAAATGTAACCATAGGCAGCCTCTATTTCTTCCTCTGTTAACATTCTTCTTATTGAACATCCATATGTTCTTCTAGGATATGTGAAAATAGAAAAGTTATCAACATTACTTGTTCCTCCCTCTTTTTCATTACGAGGAACTTTTCTTTCTCTTGTGTGCAAATGTGGCTCAAAATAATGTGAACAAAATGTATTTGCTTCCTCCACTAAGTAAGCATTACATATCGAACCTTCAACTCTAGCCTTATTTTTGACATTTTTCTTTAAATGATGCAAATAACTACTTTAGCAAATAGGGTTATTACAATTCTATTATTAAAACATGTTATTAATCCAATTTAAATATTTACTATAATTACCTATCAAACGGATACGTCCATCTATATTGAACTGGACCAATAAGTTTAGCATTGTGTGCTAAATATAGAGGTAGATGCTCCATACAGTCAAAGAAGCTTAAAGGAAAAATCCCTTCTAATTTGCACAAAATTACTGAAATTTCCCTTTCTAGTTTTTCCATTTCAACCAACTTTATTTCAGATGATGTTAAGCTTTTGAAAAACAAAATTAATTATGTTATAACTTCCCAAACCTTATTTTTTAGCAACTCCCAAAATGTAATTGGAATTGTCCTTTGCATAAATATATGACAATCATGACTTTTCATCCTAAATAATTTGTACTTCCTCATATCTACACACCTTGCCAAGTTTAAAATATAACCATTGGGAAACCTTGTACTTTTCAACCATACACACAAAATTTCCTTTAGTTTTTTGCCCAAAGTGTAACATGCTTTTGGATATTTACCGGTGCGAATATTTTTATCTAACTCATTCCTTCTAAAAAAAGTTTCAAATCAGACCATGATTTTGTATTGTCTTTTATCCTACCTTCAATTTTCATTATGGTATTAAATAAATTGTCAAAAATATTTTTTCAATATGCGTCACATCTAGATTATGACGTATCAAATTAGTTTTCCAATATGGAAAATCCCAAAAGATGTTTGATTTTCTCCAACCAAAGTTTTTACTAATGCTTATATTAACTTCATCAGCTTCAAATTTCATAACTTTTAGCAAACCTAATTCATGAATCTCCTGTAATATCTCTTCACTAACTTTGTAAGGAGGAGGAGGTCTTTGTACCATCCTATTCTTAATTAACTTTTGTTTATTGCATCTAAATGAATGATCTGGAGGAAGAAATTTCCTATGGTTGTCAAACCAACATGCTTTGCATCTGTTAGGAAGATAAAATGCAACAGAATCATTACTTCAATAAGGACAAGTCAATTTTCCTATTGTGTTCCATCCAAACAACATAGCATATGCCGAAAAATCACTAATAGTCCACATCAAAGCTGCTCTTAACATAAAATTTTGTTTCAGAGACACATCATATGTCTCCACACCATATTCCCAAAGATGATGCAATTTAGATATAAATAGTTGTAAGAATACATCAATTTTATCCTTTGAATTTGTAGGCCCTGACACAATCACTATTAAGAACATATATACCTCATTCATACAAATCCATGGAGGCAAATTATAACAAGTAATTATGGTAGGACATGATGCATATTGTTGGCCGGATTGATCAAAAGGTTGGAATCCATCCGTCGACAATCTTAATTTAACATTTTGACTTTTAGCTACAAACTCATAATGGGTGTTATTGAAATGTTTCCATACCGGTGCTTCTGATATTACTGCATCTCACATAAGATGATATAATGAACACGAATAGAAAGATGGAATAAGTCTTTGAAGTCTCGGAGTTAAGGGAAAATAATACATCTGCTTCTAGGGTACTAATTTCTATTTCATAAAACACTTTCTAGACTTGAACCTAGATTGACCACAAAATTTGTACTCTTATAATTCCATGTCATCTCCCCAATATATCATATATCCTAATTTGCAACGATCAATTTTTTCAACAAGCAAACCAAGACCCCTAATAAGTTTCTTCATATGGTAAAAACTATCAACCATTGTATGATCAGGAGGTAATGATTCATTAGACCATCCAAGAATTTTATCAATATGATTAGAAATATGCCCTTCAAACTTTATGTTCAATATTCAAGCAATTGAAGCCAATTGAGTCATTGTCTCACAATTTGGTTATAATTCCTAGTAAGCTGAGTGTAGTAAGTCCAAAAATTATTTTGCATGTGGGTTTGATTTTTCTTTAAGATTTTTATATTTTCCTGAAAGGTATAACTGGCTGCATCATAGACCATTTACATGTAAAGATTTTCAGTTGCACCCACATTATTTTTTCTAAATCCAATCCCTTTTCAAACTCATCCATATTTACTGACGACTTTACTTTATTACCCTTTGAGGTGCTACAAATCAATGGCTCCCCATGTTGTGGCCACTCAAAATAATCTGGCACAAACCCTTTTCTCAGCAAATGACCATTCACTTCATCAATGTGAAGGAAACGAATATGTTTGCACTTTTTACATGAACATATAATCTTTGGGTCATCCATATATGCAGGTTGAGAACATGCATAATAAATAAAAACTTCAACTCCCTTAACAAACTTAGGATTAATGAAACTATCAGGTGTTAATCGTCTATACATATAAGATCTATCAACATTACTCATTTCTATAAAAAATGTTGATTTTAAAAAATAATTTCATAGTTAGTATCCTTCCTGTCCCGTATGTTTACAAAACATTTAAACTTTACACAACATCCCCTAAGTATTAATCAATTGAATTAATTACCTACAATTGATTTCAATACTAGGGTACATGGCATTGTTTACTCCTGTGAATCAAGAAAGAAAGTTTTTACTGTGACGTCTAAGCTTGTGAAATTGTTTACCGATAAGCCTCATGGGAGTTGCATCATGGGTTTCCAGCCTATATATCATCCTAGGAGTTTATTATGCAAAGAATTGTCATGTTTATTAAACTTATGAATTTCTTGTGTTAATACTAAGTTTGAGTTGAAGTATTTATGTTTGAATTAATCACCTAAAATTGATTTCAATAATATGGTAAGTGGCAATGTTTACACTTGTGAATCAAGAAAGCAAGTTTTTGTTGTGACTCCTAGGCTCGTGAAATTTTTCACCGATAAGTCTCACGGGAGTTGCATCATGGATTTCTAGCCTATATACCGTCCTAGTTATGCCTCAAATCATCCATAAGATCTCAAATTCGTTCCACATATAGTAGATACTTAGACTATTAAAGAAGAACGTAAAAACTCATCAATGATTGTAAGAATATTCTAAACAATAACATAAAATCAATACCTCCTTTGTATTCACATAAAACTCAAATGCATCATAGTCGTATTACTAAAGCAATACATATGGTGGACATTAATTGGACAACTTACGTGGACGAACGGAAAACTATAGACTACAAAGAAGAAGGATGAGTGATGCTCTTCAACACAATATAGCGTTTACGGAAAAGAACATTTTGTATTTAATATAATACACTTGTTTAATATTTTTATATTTTTAATATATTAAAGCAAGCAAATCAGAAAATAACGCAATTTGAATTTTGATATATAATGCAATACAGAGAAAATCTATTATTTACACTAAAACACAAAAATATGATGCTAATTAGTTAACTGGTGGGAATACACCACTGTTTGCATAATAAACTTGCGTTACTTTCTTAGAACACAAGACTTATGTAAATTCATCTTTTTAGCCACAACTCCATCCAACAATGTGTTTTTACTCAAAATCTTAAGTCTTTACTCACTTATGCAACTCAATCTACGATGTCACAAATCTATACTACCATTATTCTCCCCTAATTATAAAGGTATAGCCACCGATTATAGTACTATCCTACTTATTAAGACATATATTCTATACTATAATTTTCCTTTCATTATAGTTATGACACCCTTTATTACTTTTAGCTGCTTATAAGTTAATTGATAGTAATGCTCAATCGGGCAAAAGATGAAACTCCTGCAGTAGTAGTAGGTGCACTAGAAATTAAAGGAAGAAAATTTTGTTTTGGCATTAGTAGGTATGTTAGCCATGGAAGGGGGAGGAGGGCAAAATTAGTTATTAATTTTCTTATTTTATTTTATATTTTAATATTATTTTTAGTTTAACGTATAATATAAATTTATTTTATTAATAATCAGTAATATATTAATAAATTTTTTAATTATTATATGATTATAGTAATAAATATGAAATTAAGTAAAAAATGATATAATTTAATAAAAGAATTGATTTTTAAGGTCTCTCATATAAATTCTTAAACAATTGAAGACTTGTCCTACCTTTTATTAATTGAATTCAACCAATCCTCAACTATTGATTTTTGATATTCCACGTTAGAGTTTTTGCTTTTATAGGTCTCAATTTTCTTTTTGTACTTTAGCATTTGAATTAAGTGTTTTCTTAATTTTTAAATACCAATTTCTATTTAGATTCATATATGTAGTCTAGATTCATTCTCCACCTTTTGAAGGATCCAAAATATAAGAAATTCCCTACTTGTAGTCTTATACAGGTTCTCATTACAACAGGTTGTCTATTGACAACCTTTCAAAACTTCGACTGCTTGAGAAGTAGAGTCTAATAACAAAGGTCTGAAACATCCTAAACAACCTTTGTTGGTTACAAATTTTGAGCACATATCAATAATCACAAACACAACATTTTGCATTTTTAGTATATAAGAATCTTACATTTGTGCTTCAAAAATGTAATGAACAAAAACACTTCACATAACCCTTAGCCAAAGGAGAAAAAAAAAGAACAACAAAAGAACACTCACCAATTCACAAAGAAGAATGTAATAAATGACCATGGATTCAAAGAATTAGGAATTTTGACCAAATTAAGATATAAAATTCATAGGATATTTAGACATTTAAAACAAGGAGAAAACCATTAAAAAGACCACTCAGAACTTTCGTCGAACAATTCAAAAGCATGACAAATTCATCCTAAATAACCTAAGCAAATCATGTCTTTTTCCTTCCTCAACGCTTTCCAGAACATTGCAAACACAAATACACCACAGACAATCGAAATAGACGCAAAAACACCCCAAAAACTCCTAGGATTGTGCAACGTTCGAACTTATATACCAATATTGTGTATACAAAAAATCACAGAGAACAAATGTTGAATGACTTACCTTCACCGAAGGAGAAGGATAGTGGCCTAAGATGACAGACACACACAAACGTCAGTGAGGAGAAGAGAAATTAACGACAATCACACAGGAGAGAGGAAAACGCTCAAAAGATGAAAATGTAGGGGAGAGAGAGGGGGTCTTCGGGTAGATTAAATTTGTAAGAAAACAACATCATTTGGTATTAAACTAAACGATTTATTAAAAGCATTGAAGCCAAAGCAAACGATGACGTTTACCCTAAAATTTACTGATATAAATGTTTTCCGTCAATAAACCCAAAACTTATTTATTCCGCCAAGCATTCCCGCCTCCTTTACTAACAGGAATTTTCTACCGTTACTATATTTCGTAAAAAATTTACCAAGATAATTTCACTCCATAGTTATCGACAGATTTTTTTCGGTTACAAAATGAAAATTTTCCCTACAATTTTACCGAAGGAAAATCATTTTTTGTCTCTAATTTGCTACAGTTTTACTTTTGTCAGTAATTTTCCATCGCTAATTACTAATTTTCTTGTAGTGAATAGAAGTGTAAAGAGAATATAAAGGATAGGCAAGTCAATATATAAGGAAGTAAACAAAAACATTAGGGAGATTTAACCTAATAATAGTTTTTCAAAGTCTTGAACCTTCAATAAGACCTATATCATTAGATGAACGTGGACCACCTAAGAGGACAAGGAGCTATATAAAATCTTGAGGTAGTAAAAGTGTTACGACCCGGTATCACATCGGATACATGACAATCACCGCATACCCGGGCTAAGGACACTTACGGTATCTTTAATCCGACTATGCAAGGTTAACTAAATATCTCTCCCCTTTTTTTTGAAAAATTAAGGCAGCACAACAGTTGTATTTTAAAAATCCCAAAACTCAATCAAACACTTGTAAACAACTTTAAACGCACTTCTATATTCATATTAAAATTTTACCACAATTTTTGGACTTTTAAATCTACTCAAAAGCAATCTCAACAATAGTACCAAAGGTTTATACATAAGGTCTTTTACAAACTACAAGACAGTCAAGAGTTAATTTATAAAATCATAAAGCATATCAACATAACCAATATAATAAAAAAACAATTCGTGAGCCACTATACAACAAAATTATAAAACAGAGACTATCCAAGTATGGTAATGCCCCGAAAATGTCAAAAGACCACACGATCCACACAGAGCTTCAAGCTCACTAAATTAACTTGCATAGTTGGAAAGTTGAGGGGATAAGTACACTATGTACTCAGTGAGCAAGAAAAACATATATCACAAGTAAAACTCGATACATACCAAGACGTTATAGGTAATCGACAGTTTACTTCATAGATTATCTATACCGTCTTGGTGTGTATCGAGTTTTATTTGTCTATGACTCAACATATACTGATTAAGAACCATATAGGCCTAGCCTATTAGTCACTCATTTGGTGAACATAGGTTCCAGTTCCAATACACAAAAGAAGAAAAACATCACATGTATAAACCAAATCTTGTCTGAAAGAAAACATTAGAATAAGCCAAAATAATCATATGTGTCACCACTAGTCGACCAAACTAGTGTGCACACCCACCGATTTCACGTGTTGGCTCGACTTTCATCCGTGGTGAGTCTAGACTACAATCAACAAGATCATCATGGCCCTAGGTGATGACCTCGTCGGTATCCAAACCCTAGGTGTGGAATCATCCGCAAGTCCTGTAGAAAGGTGTCGATACGGGGACTTGAATTTTATGTAATAGCACATGATTGGCCAATTGTTACCTCACCAATCACAAAAAACAATATAAAATATTAAGTACAAAAATCAAGTAAGGCACCATGCCTTTATTTATCGGTCCAACCAATAAAATGGAATCTTGCTATAGCTCTAAACCAAAAAAGCACATACACGCAACATATATGACTCGATTATGCATATGTAAGTTCCAAAACATTATTTCATACAATAAAAGTCATTTTTTGCACTTCAAGTGTAAAATTGTTTGAAAATGTAGTTTTAGAAAATAAAACGATGTCCTTTGCACTTCAAGTACAGGTTTGTTGAAAACACTCTCATTTCTCAAAATACGTAATAAAAATATCAGTTGCACTCCAATTGCAAAGAGTTATTCAAAACAATACCGTTTATTAATACATAAGTTTACTAGCATCCATTTGAGATTCAATTATACTATCATTACCTAAGCTTAAAATTCACATACAAGTCATCATGCATATCTTAGGATGTTCTAATCCCATTTGAGATATATGGTTTCCCAACTTACCTCAAAAAAAGGTGTACACTCCCTTGATTTCAACAATCCTTGGTACGAGCTCCTTAATTCACAGCTCCCGAGCCTTTATACATAAAAATATACAATGTATTTACTACTCAAACATGTATAACATATTTATAAACCATCACATAAGTGTATAAGCTATAGGATTCAGCCATTAAGCTTCTCACATGGTTACTTCCCTTATTATTCACATTAGCTTTTCTTTTGCATTTTCCAAGGCATTTAATGCCTTTAATCCAATATTTATTCATTTCAAAATATAATTAATAACATTTTTGTCCAAACATATTAGGCCATTACTCATAAATCTAAGCAAAAAGTCAAGTTTACTTTAAGTAAACATGAAAGTCGCTTTCCAATGCATATCATTACGAATCCTTAAATTTTAAGTCAAGTTCATTTAGGCATTTTATCAAACACCTAATGTGCATGATTTTCAAGTCACATTTTCAAAACTTTATCACAACAATTCATGCTCATATCTTGTTATATAACAAACACTTGCAAACAACAATACATTTTACCACTCCATTAAATGCAATTCCTTTCATTTAAGTCATATTCATCATAATTATACAACTCATTACATTAATCCATTTCTTCTCATTTCAACCAAGCTTTATCCAATATATATCTTCGTCATTTTTCATCATCAATTCACATTATACACGTATTCATTTAAACCATCAATTTTAAAAGACATTAAAAAAATTCACAAACTTTCACCAAAAAGAGAACATTTCGGTTTTGCTAAAGGGAACTTCTCCATGACTCATTTCATTCATCTAGACCATGTTTCATGCATATTTAAGCATGGAGAACAACATATCTTAACACCAAACTCAAAATCATAATGTAGAGAGAGATGAGACAAAATTTACGTAAACCTTCCTTTGGTGAAATCTTAAAATCATTTGAGAATTTCCCAAATTTAATGATAGATTTGAGTTCCTTCATCTCAAATTAACTTAGAATACCTTGATTTAGGCTGGAGAGTAAAAAAAAGGGGTAGAATTTTAGTGATGGCCGAAAATAGGTGCTTCTTTTCCTCTTTTCTCCTTTCTTCTCCTTTCTTTTAATTAAAACAAAATGTTTCAAGTCTTTAATGGTGGGATGCATGGCTATACATGAAGAAGGGTTTAGAATATTGACTCTTTTTTGACCAAATATGACGAAATTACCTTTTTGCCCTTATCTTATTTGAAATTATCATTATACCCTCTAAACTTTTCCTAAATTTGCAATTAAATCCAAAATTTGGGAATGGCCAAAACTTTTATTTTTATTTTGGTCCCTGGACTTTTGAAAATAATAATTAGGCTCTTTAACTTTATAAAATGACATATTGATCCTCCAAGAATTGAAAAATTACAATTAAATCCTTTAACTTTTAACAATTAGCAAATAAGCCCTTATGTATTTTTCCAATTAAGCCTTTTAAGCATCTCATAAGTCTATAAATCATGTCTAATCATCTCTAAGACATTAGAACATATTTATCTTAGCCACCATAGTCATATCCATCCAATGGACTCGATTTTACACACTATAAGCTTATATGTCAGAAATTTACAAGATTTCATATACCAAGGAAGGCATATAATACTATAAATCAGGGGCATATATACCCAAAAGGATTTAAATACATCTTTGAACTCATATACGACCATGTATATATCAATATACAATAGTATTTTTAACATAGAATAATACAAAAGGGCTCAAAGAATCCGACGTTACAAAAAGAGTATTTGCTAAAGCAACCGTTGGTTTGATACTTATGAAGAAGAAAGACTAACATAATGACTAGAACTTCTCTTTTTTAATGAGTTATATGGATCATTATCTAAATACTTGAACTAATTATTTTGAATGAATCTAATATATAAGTCTATTACCATAATAAAATGCTTTAAATCAAATTAAACTACAAGTAGATTGCGATTATCCCCACATTTTCCTTTTAATCAGTAGCAATACCAATAAACAACTAATTAACACAAACTTACCACAAGTATAATATACACTAATATTTGAAAGTTTTATCAATTAACTTATTATTTGTTAAAATAAGGTACATTCAATCTAAATTTTTAATATAAAATCTTAACCTATTCTATACGCATCCTACATTTATTCTAGTAGAACATATAGTAAATGTTGTTTCAAACAAAAGTCAGTATACCATCATTAACACCTTAAATTTTTATATAAACGCTGCATTGATTTCTTGCCCAGCATTACATTTTGTTCTTTAATCCTTTGGTTACATCAATACATACAAAATAATTACAAGGCCATTTACTGCACGTAGTCTTATTTATGAGAAATGTGCAATATCCTAAGTGAAGATGGATAATAAATTGTATATAATAATAAGAAGGAATGAAACGTAACACGAAACCCTCCGCTTCCATCCCAGTCCATACCATTCTATTATGAAACCTTCAAATAAACGATGGAAGTGTGTTAATAATAAATTGTATATAATTAAAAAAATAAATAAAATTTTTATTAATGAAAAATAGAAAAAATATTTAAAAATTATTCTTTAATTGTTTGTATATATTTTTATATAAATGAAAATGAAAATAAATTATTTTTATATATAAATCACATAGAATAGAATAGAATAAAATAAAATATCAAATAATTAATAATAATATTTTATATAATTAATAATAAATTGAATACAATTAATAAAAAATTTAATAAAAAATTTTATTAATGAAAATAGAAAATATGTAAAAAAAAGTATTCTTTAATTGTTTGTATATATTTTTATATAAATAAATTATTTTTAATATAAATCACATAAAATAAAATAAAATATATTAAATAATCAATACTAATATTTTTATATAATTAATAATAAAATAATAAACCTCCTGCAACAACCATTTTAATGTAAGGGGTATAAAAGTTATTTATTATATATTACATTCCATTCCATCCATCTTCCAAACAATATTTCACTACATTACATTATGAACCCTTTCATCCTTCCCAAACAACTTTGTACTATATTACATTCCATTCCATTATAAACCATTCTGTTCCCTTCCATTCTATTACATTTCATTCCATTAATTAACATCCAACCAAACAGGGCCTAAACCAAATAGGGCCTTAGGGTTTGAACCACAATAAAACAATGTGAAACTAATTTTATAACCCAATTGATCAATTCAGATTTTTCTAACAACATGCTTTCGGGTCAACTTTGCGTGATCATTCTAATAAGGTAAATAACAAAATTAGGCAACACTTCCTTCTAGAAAGTTATTCTACATTGTCTTAAGTTTCTAATGACACCAAATCATTTAATTTGGTTCAGTACTCTGAAAGTTATACCCCAAATATTTTCGGACTATTCTCATTCTAGAATAGTACACCATACTCAACTTCCATCTTGAAATTAAAAGTCTTAGAGACTAAATCAAAATTCAATTTCTTCAAACAATCTGTAGCTCTATACCTGTAGTTTACTCTAAATTAAAAATCATCCCAATTAGATAACCATAGAAGAAGTTATAGGCAAAAGAAGGTCAGATGTTCAATGTGCAAAAGCTCTCAGGTTTAATTAACCCAACTATAGTTAAGTCAAGACTGTGGAACATCCATGCACGGCCGTGAATACCAAATTAATTCAATCATGGGCGTGAAGTCATCACTCACACCCATGCATATTAAAAAGTCACAGCTGCGAGACCATAACTCACGGCTGTGCAACATCCAAACTCCAAAATAAACTTTCCTGATTTTTCCTCAATATTTCATCTTAAATTCATCAATCAATCTATTTTATGAGGCTATGATTTTTGGTGGAGATGATGAGCAATGTCTTATGAGTATGTTGGTTTAAGAATCAAGTCATTTGGATATCGGATGAAGAAGTTATAATAAAAATTTCCAAGGATGTTCAGAAGTAAACTCAACGTTGAAGGTACAATCGTGCATCTGCACGATCGCGGTAGCCTACTTGCACCTACGAAGTCGTGATCGTGCTGAAACATGATTGCAATTTGCGACCTTCCTTAATGAAAGTCGTGATCATGTTGAAGCACGATCACACTTCCTTCTCTTCTTCATCGAACAGCTTCTTCATCTTCTCCTTCCCTTTTTACTTCCTCTCTCTACTGTAATTTTCCAATTTCTTATACTTGCATCCGATGCATATCTTTTCACTTTTATCTAATCTTTCACTCCTTTAACTCCTATTACAGTTCAAAATCATCCACAACAGATCAAAATTTAAGATTACACACTAACACTAAAAATAGAACATATACGAATATTCACCAATTCCTACACTTTTCTTCTTCTTCTTTTCTTCATTTCTCACTTTCATCAACAACTTCATTTCATCATAAACTTTCCATTTTAATGCTTTTCCCATAACACTGCATCACCTTAAACTTTTCCCTTAGTTCTAAATTCACTCAAATTCATTTCTGTTAATGCTTCACATATTTATGCATGAATAGTACATCAACTTATAACCGTATTCATATTTCTCAAAACTAGGATAAAGCACATATATTTCTACATCAATTTTCACAAATCTTAAACAAAAATCTATTTTATACAGTTTTTGAACAATTCCCAGTTCTTAAATCCACCATCTAGTTTATTCATCACCGAAACCACACTTCTTAAACTCCTTATGCATGTATATATTTACACCGTAAAAACATCAATAACAAACACTTACTTGATTCAGCTATACTTCTCAGCAATAAGAGTAACTCAATTAGACACAAAGATTCAATATTCGTGATGGACAAGGAGTAAAGAAAGAGTCTTCTGCTGAATGCTTTCGGTGGATATCAATAGCTACAGTAATCACTTCCTAAACAGAACATAAGCTACGTGTAATCTTTCCTTACTCAAATCAGACTACCTGGCTATTTTGCATGTATCACATATGTCATCCAAGTAAGTCTGCCACTTATCACCACACATACAAGTCATTTGTCACATATACATGTTGCCACGTGTCACACTATAATTGGTCCATATTTCAATATTTTTTAAAATTCACCAAAAATTTTAAAATACCCTAAATGTACCAAAATTAAAAATTCACATTTAATAACTCAATTATACTTGAAAAATGTCAATGAATGTATGTACAATCATATGAATGTACAAAAATGTACATGTCATATTTAACTTAAGCATGATATGCGTGTACTAATTTCTTCATAATGTCTCAAAATACATAATTCTAGCCTTAACATGGATAACGGGATGTAACAATTTAGATCTTAGTTTGATAACAAATAAAATCTAGAAGAGAACTTTTAATTTTTGATGAGAGTTTAAAGTGCTATTACTATATGAGAAAGACCTTTAAGAGTATAACTTATATGCATTTTAGGTTTAGCTAGAGGATGTGGGTTATAGAATGTTTTCTTTTCGACACGTGAGGGATAAGTAGTTCTCTTCATATGATAGTGGAACATAACAAATGGTTTAGCATATGTTATGCTCTTTTAATGAAAATATGACCCAGGGATTTATTATGCAAAGAATTGTCATATAAGTAGAACTCCTAACATTTAAAGGTCTAATTACCAAAAGAATTTATCAATTTTGATGAGCAATATAAGTTTTGAAACTAATATTATTTTGTATTAAAAAATTATTTCTATTTTTAAGTGATCATAACATGTGTGCTACATTTAGTTAGAAGGATATTTGCTTACTAAAGTGTGAAGGGTTACAAATTCACTTTATCCTAAAGGTGAATAAAGTTTTGCTTGCAACTAGATTGTGAATAATCCTTAATATATAATAAAGAGTAATTTTAGGTAAAGCAGCTTTATGGACATTATTTAGTGGATAAGAATTTTTGGAACATTATGAATAATGTTGCAGTTATTGAAAATAAGGGATAACTTACAATCCTCCATCAAAGTTAGAATTGGAATTGGAGATATCACATGGATATGTTTTGATAATTAGAGAGAGATAGGCTCTTTTTATCTCATTCCTAATATCATAACTTAAATTGCTTTTATCTTGAAAATGCCAAAGTCAAATTGCATATCAATGGAAGTGACTGATTCTTATAAATAGTTGTAAACCAGATAATGAATTCGTCATTGCTTGAACTTTATTATAATATCACCTTAAATGTATAAATTTTAAAAATTATTGATTGGGTCTTCAAATAATTTGAAAATCTTAATATTGGTGCCTATGTCATTTATGATTGATGAATTAGTGATAACTCTTTTTATATAACTAATGTAGTATTTCATGTGGATTATAATATTACTTAAAGTCTAAGTTATTGCTCTTAAATAAGTGAAACTCTAAAATAAACTTTAATATATCCATAAATGAAATCCACAATATTGTTTAAAATAAATCTAAAATACTAGAAATTATCAATAAAAATTTTACCTTGATATATCATAAATCTTTTATTGTATAAGGTTGCCTATACTGTAATTCTTTATAATACAATTCAAAACTTATCAAAAACTAGTTAATTGTTTATTGTCTTTCTTATAGACCGTGTTTTGTGTTAAAGAGTGTCGATAATTGTCCAACCTCATATGTCTTCTTTGTAGTTTGTGATTGTTTATCTATCAAGATATGTCATTCAACTATGTAATTTATAATGTGATCAGTTTTATGTTATTCTTTGTGACTTTACCTTTAATGATGATTGATGAGTTAAAATATAGAGTTTATCTAAAAACAACATCCTAATTGTGGTTATCTTGGTGTAGCATAAATATAATTATAAAAATGTCATGTACTTTCTTCAATCTATTTAATTGAAAATGAAATAATTTTTTAATCCAATTTCATTGTTTGTTTGAATTAAAACTTATTATGTCAACTTCTAATGAGTTATCATTATGTTATTTAGATATTTGTTGTTTGTCGTCCGTCATCTTCGATTACCCATATGACTAGGTAAGTCTTCTAACTTCTGTTCATATTTTATGTTCTACTTTAATAGATTATATGAATGTGTGTTGTTCTTTGGATTGCTTATCTTGGTTTTGTATTTTGTTGTTCGAAATATTTTTAGAATGATTGGTGGCTAGATGCATGAATTATATAAGTATTTACTGCATGCCGAATGAGTTTGTATAATTATGGATAATTTTAAGGATAATAAACCCCTATAATGGTATATAAGTTGGAAACTTGTGATGTAGCTCCCATGAGGCTTATTAGTGAAAAATTCCACAAGTCTAGGAGTCACAACGAGAACTTGCTTTCTCGATTCATATGGTATAATAATGCCACGTACCATAGTGCTTGTTTAAAATCAAACTTTGGAAATGAAATTATAGGTGATTAATTCAAACATAAAGACTTGAACTTCAATGTGATGAATTCAAACTTAGTATTAACATAAGAAATTCATATATAATTGACATGACAATTCTTTTCATAATAAACTCCTAGGATGGTATATAGGCTGAAAACCCATGATGTAGCTCCTATGCGGCTTATCGGTGAAAATTTCACAAGCTTAGGAGTCACAGCGAGAACTTGCTTTCTCAATTCATCTAGTATAATA
This sequence comes from Erythroxylum panamense, assembly GCA_027123425.1. Lineage (NCBI taxonomy): Eukaryota > Viridiplantae > Streptophyta > Magnoliopsida > Malpighiales > Erythroxylaceae > Erythroxylum > Erythroxylum panamense. The sequence continues at coordinate 29,107,124 of JAOTIZ010000006.1, read as the reverse complement.
TTGTCACGTACTATAGTTATTGAATTCAATGTGATTACTCGGCGTGGTGTTGGATTTAATATATGTAGGTGCTTTTTTTTTTACTTCTTAATGCCACTTTTTACACGACATTGGTTGGCATATTGTTTTATTTGACTAATACTCACATATGTTGAGTTTTCTAATTGTGAACTCATATAGTAGGATAGGTTGGTTTCACTTTGGGGGGAAAATGGTCAAAGACTTGTAAGAACTTAGGGGATGTTTTGTAAAGTAAACATTAAATGTTCTGTAAACTTAGGGGAAATAAAGGATACTAACTATGAAATCACTTTTTTAAAATAATAGTTTTGTAGAAATGAGTAATGTTGATAGATCTTAGATGTATAGACGATTAACACCTGATGGTTTCATTAATCCTGAGTTTGTTGAGGAGGTTAAAGTTTTTATTCACTATGCATGTTCTCAACTTACATATATGAATGGTCCAAAGATCAGATGTTCATGAAAAAAGTGTACACATATTCACTTTCTTCCTATGGATGAAGTGAATCTCCATTTGTTAAGAAAATGGTTTGTTCCAAATTATTTTAAGTGGACACGTCATAGGGAGCCATTAATTTGTAGCACCTCAAGGGGTAATGAAGTAAACTCGCCAATAAATATAGATAGGTTTGAAGGAGGGACTAGATTTATAACAAATAATATGGGTGCAACTAAAAATCCTTACGCCTAAATGGTTTATGATGTAGTTAGTGATACCTTTCAAGTAAAGATAGAAAATCTTGAAGAAGAACTTAACCTATATGTAAAAAAGTTTTTTAACTTACTAAAATCAACTGATTAAGAATTATGGCCAAATTGTGAGACCATGGCTCAATTGTCTTCAATTGCTCGAATATTGAACATAAAGTATGAAGGATATATTTCTAATCAAAGTTTAGATAAAATTCTTGCTTGGTATAATGAATCATTGCCTCCTGATCATACAATGGTTGATAATTTCTATAATACGAAGAAACTTATTAGGGGCTCTGGTTTGTTAGTTGAAAAAATTGATCGTTGCAATTTTGGATGGATGTTGATTTGAGGAGATGATGTAGAATTACAAGAGTGAAAATTTTCTGGTCAATATAGGTTTGAACCTATAAATTGTTATATGAAATAGAAATTAGTACCCTAGAAGTGGATGTATTATTTTTCGCTAACTCCGAGATGTCAAAGACTATATGCCTTTGATGTTATTAGTTCTCACATGAGATGACACAATAAACATGAACATGAAGATGGAATAATGAGTCGTTCATCAAATACACTCGCATAGAAATATTTCAATAACACCCATTTTGAGTTTGCAGCTGAAATTCAAAATGATAGGTTGGGATTGACGACAGACAGATTCCAACCTTTTGGTTAATTCGGCCAACAATATTCATCATAGCCAATCATAATTACTCCTTATAATTTACCTCTATGGATGTATATAAATGAGGCATATATGTTGTTGATGGTGATTGTGCCAGGGCCAACGAATCCAAATAATAAAATTGATGTAATTTTACAACCATTGGTATTTGAATTGTATTATCTTTGGGAATTTGGTATAAAGATATATGATGTGTCCCTTAAACAAATTTTTTTGTTGAGAGTAGCTTTGATATGGACTATTGGTGATTTCCCTACATATATTATGTTATCTGGATAGAGCATAATAGGGAAATTGGCTTATCTTTGTTGTAGCAATGATTCTAATGCCTTTTATCTTCCTAACAGAGCCAAAACATCTTGGTTTGATAACCACATAAAATTTCTTCCTCCAAATCATCCATTTAGATGCAATAAACAAAAGTTCATTAAGAATAAGATGATACAAACACCTCCTCCCCCTCACAAAGCTAGTGAAGAGATATTGCAGGAGATTGATGAATTAGGATTGTTGAAAGTTATCGAAATAAAGTTCAAGAAGATAATAGAAGCATTAGTAAAAACTTTGGTTAAAAAAATGAAGTATCTTGTGGGATTTGCCATATTGAAAAATTAATTTGATACGTCATAATCTAGATCTGATGCATGTTGAAAAATATTTTTGACAATTTGTTCAACACTATAATGAACATTAAAGGGAGGACAAAGGACAATGCAAAATCACGAGCTGATTTGAAATTTTTTGTAGAAGAAATGAGTTAGAAAAAGATCTTCGCATTGGTAAATATCCAAAAACATGTTATACTTTGGAGAAAAAACAAAAGGAAATTTTGTGTGAATGGTTGAAAAGTCTAAAGTTTCCGGATGGTTATTTTTCAAACTTAGCAAGGTGTGTAGACATGAAGAAGTACAAATTATTTAAGATAAAAAGTCATGGTTGTCATATGTTTACGCAAAGGCTAATTCCAATTGCATTTTGGGAGTTGCTACTGAATACGGTTTAGGGAGCTATAACATAATTAAGTTTGTTTTTCAAAAGCTTAACATCTTTTGAAATAAAATTGGTTGAAATGGAAAAACTAGAAAGGGAAATTCCAATTATTGTGCAAATTGGAAGGGATTTTTCCTCTAAGCTTCTTTTACTATATGGAGCATCTACCCATATATTTAACACACGAGGCTAAACTTGTTGGTTCTATTCTATATCAATGGATGTATTCATTTAAGAGATAATTATAATTAATATTTAAATAAAACTTATGGCATGTTTTAATCACAAAATTGTAATAACCCAATTTGTAATGTAAGTATTTACATCACTTGAAGAAAAATGTCAAAAATAAGGCTAGAGTTGAAGGTTTGATATGTAATGCTTACCTAGTGGAGGAAGCAAGTACATCTTGTTCACATTATTTTGAGTCACATGTCCACACAAGAGAAAGAAAAGTTCCTCGTAATGACAATGAGGGAGAAATGGGTGACGTTGATGGTAACTTATCCATTTTCACATATCCAGGACAAACATATGGATGTTCAATAAGAAGAATGTTAATAGCCCAAGAAACATAGGTTTCTCATGGTTACATTCTATTGAATTGTCAAGAAGTTCAACCTTTTGTGTAGTAAGTTTAAGATGATTTTGAAATAGATTATTTGAGTTTCTGAAGTTACTATTGTTCACAACTAAAATACATAATAATGCTTTTAGATTATATAAGGAATGGTTACGTGAGGAATGGTTGGCGATGCAAGCGATCCAAGTGTATTATATCCCTTTTTCCAGCTTACAACGAGATAAGTCAGATTGGTTGATCGTTTACAAAGTAAAACCTAGAGGTGTTTTTGAATGACATGGAAAAGGAGAAAATAAGAGAATTGAAAGTGAAGTATTTCAAGAAGATGTTTATGAAATAAATGCATGTGTAACATATGATGAGAATGAACCTTTGAACGATCTAAATAATAAATATGTTGAAATTTCATCTGGGGAGGATAAGAAGGGCGAGAGATCTGAAGATGAGTCTAAGTTTGATTCTAATTCTTCAGAAAAAGAAGAGATGATGATTTTGATCTACAATTAAGTGCTAATAGTAATTAAATTGTGTTTGTAATAGAATATTATATGAATAAATCTACTATTGCATCAACAATATATTGTTATATATTGAATCTGTATTGTTCTATTACTGGAAATTCAATAAAATGTGAATTTCAGGTTAAAAATGTGCCACCAAAGAGAAAACATGATATGATGTGGCTAAGGTTCAGGTTACAACGATTTAGAGAAGCCAGTGCATTTCTAGGTGAAGCATCACATTTTGCAGATGCTATTGCACATCCAGTTGAGACATCACCTTCTGTACTTGCTGTTATACCATCCAGTAGCCCTGCTACACCATCCACAACCCTATATTGACAGAGATATTAGGGGTAAATGTTGCGGATGAAGGGAGGTGACCTCCAGCCTGGAGTTAAGGAAGTTGATGGAAGAACATATATCACAATTTTCAACAATTTATAGGTAAACTTCTAAAAATTTTGTAATACATGATAACACCATAGGTTTATACTGAAGTTATAGGTTTTAATTTTAAAATGATCTAAAATAACTTATATATTAGGTCAGTTCTGTCTGGAATGTGCTTAAGAAATATCTCATCCAAGTTCGAGAGCAGGATAGATGTTGAGGGTTATATATGGAAGAATACCTTTGAGTTGACAAAGGATTTTTATTATCAGGAGTTTAATGTACACAAAATATATTCTTTAATCTTTTTATTTTATCTAATTTTATACATTAATTAGATAAATATTGTCGTTTATAAGTACTTATAGTATATTTTTCTTTTTTTCAAAAAGAATTCTTTTGGGATTTATAATTTATAATGTATGGGAGAGGTGAGCTTGTGCACGTTATAGATACTTTCTTACTTCGATACACAAGAATGGTGTATGACCATCATATATATATTGGAAAATATGGAGTTATTGGCAACAATATTGGATATCACCTAAGGCAATATCTATTTCAAAGCGTAATTATGCCAACAAACATGGAAGACCAGACGCAAAGATTCAACATGTACACACTAGAGGACCTTTGACCCACCAATAGCATGCACTTCAACTTATAACTATCAAAACTTTACACTTATATTCTGATTTTTGTGCTTTGATATATAAAATTTGATTTCATTGTAATTTGATGTATGAAATTTTAAATAAAAATATATGTGCATTATAGAGAATAATAATGCTATAAATGTCTAGTGTCATTAATGGTTGTATTGTTGAGTTAATTTTTTTGTCTAAAAAGGGGTAAATATCATAAAAATAGAGAAAATTTTGCCGAAATTTTTGTAAATTGTAGTTCAACTCTTTTTACACACGCAAGAAGATGATGATGTGATCTTCGTCAGCACTCGATGCAAACAACTTCATGTATGTAAAATCTATACTTTAATAATAATTCTTAAAAATTATCAATTATTAACATAAACAATTACAATGATAGGACCAAATACAAAAAAACATTGAATGACAGTCTTAGAACTCTAAAATTGCTGATGAGAGTTAGGCATATCTTGAAGCAATGGGTGGTAGGGACTGCCGTGAAAGGATTTTCAGCTTAGGTTCATTTGTAAGCACATGTTATTAGTAATCCTCCACATCCAGTATAGCTGGATCTAGTAGACGGTCCGTATTAAATAAGAGAGTCCTTCAGCTTGAAAGCACGATAGAGAGACTAATGGAGTGTATAACCCAGCTCCATAATGAGATGGATGAGTTAAAGGGTAGCAACAGGACCTCATTATAGGAATCAGAGCATCCGCTTACATAGCTTCTGAATAAATGAATGTATTTGATACCCTATTACTCTTAAGTTTTTGTGTAAATTCTTAATTTACAGTTATTTTCAAGATATTTATTCGTGTAAATATAATTTTTTATTGTACTATTCAGGATAATGTTTACTTTGCATTTATCAATCAATGTTATATATTATTTACATAAACTAAATTTACAAAAAAATCATAAGATTATCAATAGAAAATTCGAGGTAGGAAGTGAGAAATTATTATTGTAATTTATCATAATTAAATTTCTCGAAGGAAATACAATAATCTGTTCCTAATTAGCGACGGAGTATTAAATTTCATTGGTAAGTTATCGACAAAATATATCACTACCTCAGTAAGTTCCCGATGGAATACTATATTCTATTAGTACTTACCAACAGAATATATCACTATCTCGCTAAGTTCCCAATGGAATAACGACGGAATGTTGTAGGTACGTCAGTAAATTTAGTAACGGACTTATAACTTACTGTCTGTAAATTCACCATCAGAATATTATTGTTTCGTTGGAAAACTAATGACAAAATATTCTTAATTTGTCAATAAATTTACCTAAATTTATCATCGAAAATACAAGATTATGTTAATAAATTTATTGATAGATATACAGATTTTCATCGCTAAATTTGCGATGGATTCATTATATCTGTCGCTATATTTTACTGACGGTGGTTTCTCCAATGACTCTTTCCGTTAGTAATTTTTGACGCCATATTTGTCTCTCGACAAATTGGTAATTTTGTCGCTAAAACCTATTTAGAAGTGGTTTCAGCAAATCATGCAGAAAGTGATCAGGGAAAACTCCAAAGTAATGTCAAGTGATCTCAGAGATGTGAACAACTACACTATGCCAATGAGGTTTAGCAAGCTAGATTTCTTGACGTTTCATGGCATCTAGATTAAAAGATGGATTTATCGATGCAAACAATTTTTCACCATCTACTGCACACTAGAGGAACTGACCCTCTAATAGTCGTCAATCCGAAGTTGTTCATAATATATTAGAAATGTATCTTAGATGCTTTGGTAGTTTTGCTTCGCAGAAATGGGTATGTTAGTTGTCAATGGTAGAATGGTGGTATAATACCACTTATTACAAAACAATTAACATTGTGAGATCCCACATCGGTTGGAGAGGAGAACGAAGTATGCATTATAAGAGTATGGATACCTCTCTCTCACCAGACATGTTTTCCCATGAGGGGGAAGAGCAAAACCGTGAGGGCTTGGCTAGGCCAAGGTCCAAAGCGGACAATATCTATGGGCGGATGTTCTAGGCTTCTATAAATGGTATCAAAGCCAGTTCCTGACCTGAAGTATTAGCATAGGACACTGGCCCTTAAAGGGGCTAAGCCCTAGAGGGTGGATTGTGAGATCCCACATCAGTTAGAGAGGAGAACGAAGTACTTCTTATAAGGGTATGGATACCTCTCCCCCTCAGATGCATTTTCTCAAGAGTAGGAAGAGCAAAACCGTGAGGGGCTTGGAGCTCAAAATGGACAATATCTATGGGCGGGTGGTCTGAGTTGTTACAAATGATATCAGAGTCAGTACCCGAACCGTTGTGCTAGCTAGGCTGGGCCTTAAAGAGGGCTGAGCCTTAAGGTAGTGGAAAATGTGAGATCCCACATCGGTTGAAGAGGAGAACGAAGTATGCCTTATAAGGGTATGGATACCTCTGTTAGAGTAGTGCCCTAAAGGTAATCGTCTTTAGTGCATTTTGTACAAAGTTGTGTACAAATTTTATTTTCAGAAATAAAGAAAGACATATTTCATTAATTTGGTGTTCATTATTTATGAATTGATAGTGATCTATAAGCAAATTAATGAAGTCCATGATATA
>JAOTIZ010000006.1:29078581-29097666 GCA_027123425.1 Erythroxylum panamense | reverse complement strand
TTGAGCGTCGGAGGGGCTAATCGGGACATCACCCCCGAAGTGCCTTCCATTGTTTTGCAGGTTCTTGCTACGTGAAGGTCACCACAGAAGATTGACAATCGATGGATCTAAACGGCAACGCATTGCTCAGCCAGATTCCGGCTGAACCATACTCAATATTCACTAATACTGAAAAGAAAACAACAACATATAATTTTTTCCAAAAAGTCGAAATAAATCCTCAATTTGTTTTCAAAATAATTCTTTGACTTGTCTTTTTAATTTAATTCATATTTCTCCTAAACTCAATTAGTAGAAAGTAGTTTCCGTACTTCGTAGTTTGACCAGTTTCGGATTCTCTTGTTCGTAATCCAGACCTAGAAGAGATTCCATCAAATGTCATAGCTCTGTCAAATACGCAGCTGTACACTCTTCCACGTGGCATAAAATTATTGTTTTAAACCCTCACGAAACCAATAGCTTCAATGCTCGATTAGTACACATCTATGCCTCACCCGTTCCTGATCAAAGCCCCCTTTTAAGTCCCCTTGCCACTCGTAGTGTTCTATACTCTGTAGTTACTTCCACTTTCGACGGTCTCTGAAGCCAGAATATCCACGATGCCTACGCCGGCGATGACCTCATCCGCCGTCAAGGCATACGCCTTGCCTCTCATCCTCTTCTCTCTCTTCGTCTTCTACCAGCTTGCCGTTTTACCTCGCTTTTTCCCTCCTTCTCACTATGACGGTATGTGTGTATGTTTGGCTTAACTCTTTGTTGTGTTCTGTTACGGTTCTGTGATTTGAATTTTTATGTTGTGGTGATGAACTTTCGTAGTTTTGGGGATCAAAAGGTATGGTTCCGTTGAGGAAGTGAAAGAAGCGTACGAGAAGCTTTCTTCTAATTGGTATTTCGGTGGCTCTGCGTTCTTGTTTCTATAAGTTGTTTCTATTAATATCTTATTCATGATTGGCTTCTAAGATAGAGCAAAACGTGTTTGATTCAGGAATTCTGGCGTGAACGTTCCTTCTACAATCGATTTTATAAAGGTCTGCTAAATTCTCCATGTTTATATATATATATATATATATATATGGTATGGATGTATATATAGCTGGTTCTTTGGTTAATAGTTTTTCCTTTTCTCGGATTTGTTGTAAGGTGCTTCAGATCAGATATGCTTATGAGTTACTCACTAATCCTTTATGGAAACGAGACTATGACATATTTAGCATTGACGAGCAACATGTGAGTTCTTGATTTCTTTTGGTTCCGTTTCTGTATTGTGTTTGTTCTCTGATCACTATGTTCCATATTTTTCCGAATTGTTACTGATGTTTAACTAGGTATTAATTTTATTGGCTTTAGGATGTTATTGAGAAGATAGCTGCTCAATATGCTGGGGAAGAAGACTTTTCTCGTATAAACCTTCCATTTCTAGATGCTAGCGCTTCTGGTAAGTTATGATACTCATCCTAATGTATTTAGTGGATTTTCCTTTTATGTAATTCATAGATTCAGCTAATGCAAGTGGACTTATTGTTGGACGACTTTGACTTGTATCAGATCATGGAGACTATGCTTCCAATGTCATTACATCTCAGAACTTTACAGCTTTGTTCGATGACTCTAAGCCTTCTCTTGTTCTGGTAATCCTTTTCTTTGTTTTCCTTTAGTAAGGTACACTTCCTGCTTTAGGTTTTCTTTCTATTTCATAAATATGGCTATATGCTTATAGGTCTGTCTGTCAGTTGCCTCACCATGCTGATACTTGCGTCTTTTGTCTGAATTTCAGGAATAAAATAGAGATTTTACTTTTATTTTACTTTTTTTTTTGTCATTTGGTGGTGGGGTGGGTGGGGATTTAAGGTTTACAAAAGATTCTTTTTCAAATTCAGAAAACATGTGTATGGGTTGATAACACAAATGTCCATTATTTAGTAACTTTTTGTGGTACTTCTGTTGGGCTATATAGTATATTCTATAAAATTGGTTTTCAGTATTTTATTGATTCTTGTTGTTGATGCATCCTTGTGAATCATAGTGATTGGGATTTGAACACAGGTATATTCACACGGGAGCAGCCGTTGTGCTCGATTCTCTGTTTTGTGGAAAGAAATTGGTACATTCACCAGGCACTATGTTATACTTGAAAATTATAAATTTTGAAATGTCAAATTCTTTATTTAGGTTATATTTTTCAAGTTGAATAGTATAATGTGATGAAATAGCATACTTAAAATTGTCTTTGGGCACTGTGGGTAAACTTGTGGCTAAATGATTAACATTTTAGTATAGCCTTCGCCTTAAGATCCGTGTTTTATTGGTTCTTGTATGCTCAATCTAGAATAAGTTCAGCCGTAATGATAGTGAAGCATGCTTCATTTTTGAATGAGTGATTGGTAATAAGTTGGGCACCCAATACTTTAAGCAGTAGAACTAGTACCATTCATGATTAGGATTCATTATCAATTCAAGATAAAATCATGAACTTTCTTGATAGTTCATTTTTAGTTTTAGGGTTGATTTGTTGAGAATAAAAAGGATGACGATTAATTTGTAAAGTTAGAAAAGTTTTAGTTGTAGCAATGCTTTGTTCCAATAGCACTTTACATATTCCTCAAGAAAAACCATTAATGCATGTGTGATCTAATTCATTGGTTTGATGTTTTCCCTGGTATTACCATTGAAAAAGGACTCATAATTTTCTTTCACTATAACTAGAATTTTTAATGAGGAAATATTGAGCATATAACGGTTTCCATTCATGTGATGTGCATTTCACGGTTCTTTATTCTCCGATATGAAACTGTCTGTGATAGTAGCATGCAGCATTTTAAGTGTGATATTTTATGTTTTTTACTTTCACTGTTTCTACATTCAGCTGCTTTGTTGGATGGGGTTGTTAATACTGGTATGGTTGAGCTTGGTGATGTTAGACTTGCAATGAGCTTGGCTGAGAGAAAGCCAACTGGACAATTGTTCTTCCGGAATGGTGAGTCAGTTTATCCGGAACAAATAAAAACTAAACGCTACTAGATAGTGAATATGAATACATTTAACTTTGAGTTCTCTGTTCACTTTTATGTTAATTGGAGCATGATTGAAGTGTTGTGAAGATTTTAGTCTTGTGTGATTCCTGAAATTTAACATGGAGAAAAGTCTTTGTGAATTAGTTAACCTAATTGACTCTTCATTATACATGTAGGTATATTGGATATATTTATTGAAAAATATATCATCATATAGTAGCAGTATATATTTCCAGTTGATGCTAATTGAGGGAGTTGAAGAATTGATAAATTGCTATAAAGTAAGGAAATGGAGGATAAGAGGAGTTATTTGTCAAGTGAGACTGAAAGTAGTTCTATTCTAGGAGCTCTGGTACCTTTGGTGTTCATGCCCCCAATAGCTATGAAGTGTCATTCTTTAATTTTACATCTTATGAAAACTAGTAAAAGAATGCATTGATCTTGTAATGCAGTGTCATCTCATTCGAAAAAAATTTTGTGCCTTTCGTGTCCTTTCAAAATTCTTGCACAGATAACAGGAAATAGTTATGATGTCCAAAGCCTGTGCCAAGTAACTAAACTTTTCAGGTCTTCGTAATTACAGTGACATCCGTAACATACTGCTATTTTTATGCTTCAAAGATGAATGTGAACACAGCAAATATCTATTCTCAAGTAGTCAAGCATTTGAATTGTATTCTTCTATACTGTATGATTTAAGTATCACAATTGATTGATAGTGACTAATATTTTGAGTAATAATTTTTTATTAAGGCCAAAAAGTATCTATTCTTCTTAATTTGACCTCAGGTTGATAAAGGTGCTTTTTACCTGGATTTTGTTTGTATGTGAAGTCCTTTAATTACTCAATTTGAAACTCTTATTTTTCATAACGTTTTTGTTGTTCTTTGGTTGAGCCCGAGCACTTCTCTCTTGCTTATTCAAACGGAAAGACCATGATGATTCTTGTTTTTAACTTGGTGAAATGCTTACAGGACTTCCTTCACTTCTTGCTGTTCCACCAGGTTGCAAAACATTAGATTGCCTTACTAGGTGAGTAGGTAATTAGAGACTGCTTACTGGAAATCTCCAAAATGTGATATTTGCTCAGAAGAAATAGAAAGACAAAAAGGCGGAACAAAAGGATGCATTAGTTTTGAATTTAATTGCAGAATCCTTGAGCCTGGCATTTAATATTGTAATTGAACTAAAAACTTGTTTTTGTTATCAGGTTTGAGGGGGATCTCTCTGTTGATGTTGTTACTGATTGGTTTACAACAACTATACTTAACTTGCCTCGTATTTTGTACCATTCAAAGGACTCACTGGTAATTTGGAGGCACTCTTTGAAGTTCATTGTACCGTCTTGTGTGATATTTTTCTTTTTTCCCTGGATACTATGAACAATTATTTCAGTCAACCGGTGGCACTACAAATGACATCACAGCCTTTCTAAAGATGAATGACCGTTTGAATGCCATCTTCATTTCTATGTGTCAATTCAAGGCGTATTCTAAACTGAGAGAAATCAGTGCAGTTATAGTTCACATTGTATTGTTACCAATATTTGAGGGTGACCTGGAATTGTAGAGAGCTTATCTTCGTCAGGAAGCTGGTGTGTGCATGTTGGTTATCCATCATGTCAACATCACCAATGACTGAACTAGTGATTCTTTGTTCATTTTTGGAGTAACTACAGCTTGACTTTATCGGCATTTTGTATCTTTTTCTTGCGTCTTTTATCTGCCTACTGCTAGTAATAACATGAAACTGTTTCTTGGTACCAGGCAGATAATTTCCTGCGGAAAGGTGGTCATCATAAAGTAAAGTCCTCACTTCCCATTCTTCCATATCTCCAACACTTCTGCAACCATTCAGATATGTTGCTATCATAGTTTTTATGATTACTTCCCCTTCCCTTTTATTCTGCATTGACCAACAAGTATATTTCTGTTTGTATTTCCCAATAAGGACACCTGTAACTCATTGTGGATATAATTTGTGGAAAATACTTATATTTACTATTCATCTAAGCACTACACGGCAGTTCTGAGGCCTGTTTCACTTAAACTCACTCTTTTGTTTCTTTTTGATTCTTTCCTCACACTACCATATTTATTTATAGATATCTTGTATAGGGAGACAACTTATTTCAAATTTTATATTTTCACCAATGCTATGCATACTAATTTTTCTGTGATAATATTGCTTGGTTTTGAGTTGTTCGAAGCATGGAAACTGCCTCTGTTTTGTGGTGAACTAACATTGAGCCCCTTAATTGAGGCTTGAGGATGCAGCTAGCCCTCTGAATCACTATCTTTCACTGGAAAATGGAGAGGGAGAGAGCTTTTATAACTTTGCATACATCTTAGGTATTTCAATTAGTTTCTTGATCTTTCAATAACACACAATGGCTTTATTATTCTGACTTCAGGTGAAGATCATATTCTTCTCAAAAACTGGGAAACGCGCTACTCCATTTGTTTGTCAAATTGCTAAAAATTATTCGAGTTATGCTTCTTTCGCATTTGTATTATGGAGAGAAGAGGATTTCTCTTTTTGGTGGAATGTGTACGTGGTTATGCTTATTATTTCTCTTGTCAAATTGGACGTATTTTACTTCGTTAACAATTACTTCCAATGCATTTTTTATTGTTGGAAAAAAGTGAATATCTAGTGAGGCATTTGCTTGACGGATTTTAGCTTATGGATGAGCAGGTTTGAGGTAGAATCTGCCCCTGCTATTGTAGTCTTGAAAGACCCGGGTGTGAAACCAATTGTTTTTCATGGTATGTCAATGCATATGTTTTTCCATTTCATTTTGTTGTACAATTTTGTGAATGTATCCTGAGGCTCAAGCTGCAAGCTTATGTTCATATTGCAGGATTGATTGACAATACAGAGTTTCTGGATATCATGGAAAAGAATAAGCACCATGGTATTGTTAGTTTTTGTTTAGGAGTTACTAGTTTCTTTTTCACTTTTGTGGCTGTACTAATCATACTACTCAATGTTTTGACTTTCTAAAGGATAATTAGTTGGCGTCTTGTGTGTTTTCTACTGCATAAAATTATGTTTCTTATGTTCTGGAGCATTTTTCATGATTGCTTCTTAACAACCTAAGTTTCTCGTCAATGATTGTTCTGTATATAATTTCCCGCTTCATTCTCTTGATTATTGTTTTTTTCTTATACTTGACTCACAGGTTTCATGTAACTTGTACTTTGATGTACCCTGTTTTATATTTCTTTGATTGTCGATAATCTTCTAACCCCATTTGTTTTGTTTCAACTAAGGTGAAAAGTTAATTTAGGGACTTATTGTTAACTCTAAATTCATTTGCATCATAGAGAAAGAGTTTACCACAGCATGTATCTTCCTCAGTTTTGGTATTAACAAAACTTGTATAAAAGCCAGTTAGTCACAGCAAATAAATCTGTTTGGCATATATTTTTGGCCCATAATTTATTTGGTATATTGCCTTCATTTTCACGTCCCCATATATGACCAACCAATAGAAAAAGAATGGAAGTGTGTTGAAGTTTTAATCAATTTATCCTTTCTATAATACTTTCTTTTTCAGTTAAAATAGTAGTTTTGGGTCTAAGTTTATATTTCTAAATGATGTGGCCTTATTGATTATATATTTAAAATATTGACTGTTCATGCTACCTTTGCAAATTTCATGTTCGACTGCAATTTTCTGTAAAGATGCTCACAAGTGTTTATGTTCTCAGAACTTCCTCAATTAAGAAGTGTTACATCAAAGGAGCTTGGCTGTGATCCCCGAGGTCATTCACGTGCTGGAAATGATGTGGTATCATGGTATTGTGTCATCCTAACGGGGAGACTGAGCCCTGAACTTGACAAAATGCGTGCAGTAAGCACCTCTTCCCCTTCCCCCCTCCTTTTTTTAATCATAGTTTACATTTTGGTTGTTTGGTTGATTGTTATCAAGCTTATGGATTGGATCAGATGGAAGTAACAGAAACAGGTATAGTAGTGGACTGACAACTGAGCTTTCATTGCATAATTCAAAATTTCATCCAACAACCTTTTATGGATTATTTACTAGTTTCAAACAGTAAGCATTTGCAGCATATCAAAGTAGCTAAAACTACTTTATTTAATCTATTATTTCTTCTTTGAATTTCATAACCAAAATTACAACTGTGTCAAAGGTGACTTGTTGGGTACAAAATTTACCATGCACCTTTCTTTTTATCTTTTTCTTCAAGTTTCAACTGAGGAGGTAGAGTAACAAAATGTATACTTAATATAACGAAATTTTATCATCTCATTTCTCTACCACATGTTGTTTTGAATATTCAGATCTGATGCTGATGTTTATTTCTTTTTCTACGAATACGGTGAATTACATAAATCATAGACAATGCGCAGAGTCCAAGAACTATTAACAAATGAAAATTCAAGTGCTGATGATGATGATGAATCCAAATTGTTGGCATCTGTGCTGAAGAGTAAGCGACTGACATTTGCTTGGCTCGATGGGGAAGCCCAACACGTGAGTTCTACTACTATTCTTGTCCTCAAATACAGTGCATCCATGTTTCAGTTTATGGGATTTATTATTTTCCCACCTTTGTGGGCTTGACCAGATATATCTTCTTGAGTACAGAATCACCAGTTGCTATTTGGTTTAATCTGTGAAGATAGCGATCAATAAATGTCTGTAACTATAGGAGTGGGATGTTGCAACACTCATTTGTTCGTATAGAATAGAAGAAAAGATAGAATACTGCATCAGTATGGCAAAATTAATTTCTTGTGATGATAACCTTTCACTCCACCTGCATCATCTTGATATTGCTGTTTGAAATTGATTGAAATGTATGATTTCTTTTTTAAGCATGCACTTTCCACTATTAACATTCAAAACATTGTTGGACCTTAAGCAACTAACAATAAGGGATTTTTATCCAGAAATATTGTTTTTTCTATCTACACTCAGAAACCATATATGACACTTGTGGACCAAGGAGGGATGTGGTTGATATACCTAGGTTGTTTATTGTTCGTTACAAGAGGAATGCCACTCAAGAGGAGGTTAAGATTCAGCCCAAGCCAAAGAATATATTTAGTGTATTTGAAGATGAGGATGTGGATCCTGCATCGCAGCTTGTAGCAAGGTATAACGGCTCAGAGGAAATTTCAGAGGTATGACCACTATATAAAATTGCTGGGTACTGTTCTTCGGCTGATTATACTTGTCAGGAAATGTCCTTTTCCTTTATTGGTTGCAATGTAAATTGGGCTGCATACTAGAATAATTCTCATGGATTACACATTAAGGGTTATTCTTTCCCTTTCTCAAACTTCATCGATTTGAATCTAAATCTGAGAATCGCTAGGATAGCACTCTCCTTTTGGAGAGAGAGTGTCATCCAAGCTTTCAAAACATGAGAATCAGTAGGATTTTGGCACCATTTCCTTTGGAGAAAGAATATGACAAGGTGTTCCTTCTGCCTTTTTTATCAAATGAAGAAAGATTCATAAATTCCTGAATTGTATCAAATGAAGAAAGAAAACTGATACAGTTGGGACACAACTAAGCTGGCTAATGGGATTATACAGTTACAGAATCTGGACTTTTACATCAGTTCCAAATGAGTAAAACTGTTACATGCCCTACATAGCTACCATAACATAGTCCACTGTCGTCGCATTGCAAAATTGTTTTACATCTTGACCTCCCACCTCTATTTCATGTATCCCTTGTCCAAAAAGCCTAAATCACAAAACTTTGAAGCATGAATTCACTCGCAGAAGGTCGTTTTCCTGATTTTGAAGCACAATACATCCATGGACTTATGTAACATGTCCCCAACCTCGCTACTGTGCTTATTGCTTTTTCTTCCTTTCCTCATCTCTTGCAGCCATTGTGTTCTAAGACCTTTTAATTTCATTCTTCAGCTTTTTTCTGGGACTTACCTTGTACATCTCCCTCTGTCGATTTTTCAGACCTATCCTCTTTACTTCATTGCATATTCGTTTTTCTAACCATGGTGAAGATACTAGGAGTTTTGGTGTGGTCTGATGTGGCAATTTTAGTCACTTAGAGCTGCTTTGGAGTCTAGGTTGTGTAATTGTTGTTGATCAGATCATTTCTATCCTAACATAATCATCTTTTACATTCTAGTAAGGTTTGGGAGTTGATCGAAAGATTTGAATCTTTAGGATTTCAATGAAGACAAAAGGTTTATGAATTCCTGTATGGTTATCCCTTTTGTTGTTTCTTATCATTTCTGTTGCGACTTGTTTCAAGTGTCTGAGCATACAATACCTGGTGGTGCATTTGATGCCTTGTTTCTGTTATCTATTGGCACAGATCATTCAGTGGATATCAATGACAGTTCGGGATGGTGATACCAGGGACCTCCCTTTCTTTGTAAGTTTTTCTTTTTCTTATGATCTAATCTACAAGCAGCCTGATTTTTGGATGGCTGCTTCAAGGTTACTATCTCTAATCTGATGTGGAGTTCTGCTTTGTATTCCTCAAAACGTATAGACTGACATGACATTTAGAGGTCAAATAGCTTAATGGGTAAAATTTCTAGTCGTAAGAAGGATGCTTGGCTGATAAATAGTATCAGCAGAACTTTCAAAAGGAAGTTTTATGGAAAGCAGACTTAACCTCAAGCCAGGCTTACACTGCTAGTTATGAAAGGAAATGTATCTAAGACCATTATTCACATTTTCCAAATCTTTTGTATTCTAATTCTATGTGATAAATACAAGTCAGACCATGTAGGTTTCATATTGGTTTTAATATTGAGTGCAAAGAAATCCCTGGAGCTTTATTGTTGCACAATTTTCATAGTGTTTTCTTTAAATTGTAATCGTGTTTTGGTGCAGACAACAAGAACTCCTGATCTTGTTCCAGAGGATTCGGATCCTATTTGGTCAAAAGGTTCCCAAGGCATTTTTTCTAAGAGCAATGGAATAAAGCACAAGATCCACAACATGTCGAACGGAATTCATGATTGTGTTGGAGATCCAAGGGTTGGCGCATTATTACTTGTGGGAGTTTTAGTGTCTTCTGCTACTATATGGCTAAAAAGAAATCAACCAAGTCGTCCTAGTCCACCAAGTCAGCCAAATCAATCAACTACTGACGAGGTGAGGCATATGCTTATGTTACATTTTTAACGGCTATATTATTGTACCATATCCAGCTTATGTATGAAGCTAGAAATACACGTTCATTTGAAAACATCCCTATGGAGTGTTGAGAATAAAATGACTTAGTTGTACACATTATTCAGATCTCAACCTTAAGCCTTCTTTAGAGTTGCAAAACACGTAATTGCGCTCATAATCCTGATCTTTTTGTCTGTCAACTCCTGTTTGGACTTTCACTGTGTCATGCATTTCTCTGTTATTATTAAAAGTTGTATACTAAAGATGCTTCTAGTTTATTGTACAATTATTATCCCCTTCTTTGATGTCAAGTTTCAGATTTTCATGCTGATTTTTTGTGTTCTCATATAAATTGTTGTGCTGACACTTCTGCAAACTGTGTCAGGATGAAGCAACACAAAGGCAGAGAGACAGAGCCCGAAAAGCGTCAAAAGAAGACGCACCTACCTCTATCACGGACTTTGAACCAAAAGATGCTTACCAGATGCCACTGTTGGATTCTGATTCTGAGTAATGCAAGTAGGTTCTTTGATTTTCCATAACAAGATGGTTGACCGGCAGCTAGATTTCAAAATCTGCTAGTTAATTCAATTATACAGGATATAGCCCAGCGAATTTAGATGAGTTATTTCTAGGGAACAGAGAAATCAAAAGAAGGCTCTCGCTTTGCCTCTTAACTAGTTGCAGGCATGTTCTTATTTGTATACAGAAAACGAATATCGAATTCCGCTCCTTAGTGGTTACTTTTCATTTTACCACGTAAAGTAATTTAATTTTCAGGCGTTAAAGCAAGTGCGCCTAATACTCCAATACGAACACTGAAGCTAGTCAAGGCTCGGCTATTGATTTAATTTCTGTACGAAAGTCTAATGGATGATTTCCCTGTATCATATTGAAAGCAGCCCTGGACGCGATTGCTACAGTGTCAATTCTCAAAGTCCCAGCTCATTGCTACGCTAAGGTAACACACGATGTGCAACAGATAGTTTCAATTCAGTCTCAATTCTCGAAGTCCTAGCTCTTTGCTATGCTAAGGTACCACACAATGTGCAACAGATGATCCTATAAAAATAATAAATGTATATGTATGTATATATTTACTATTATTATGGATAGGTATCAAATAAGTTCTTAATGTTTCAATTTATAATTGACTATCTATATTTAAATAAATATTTGAAACTCATACATATAGTTTCGTTTAAACTATTACAAGTATAAAATGTGTAACTAATTTTTCTAGTCCCTGAATAATTATTATAAGTAATTTGTATCAAATTAGTAAGTACTATATTTTATAAACATAAAAATTAATAATTTTTAAAATTTTATAATAAGTATTAAAAGTGATTAATTATATAATAAATAATTATATTTGTAAAAAAAGTTGAAAAATAATTGAACATAGTGAAGGTTAGAGTAAATCTATTATTGTGAATATAAATCACTATTATAATGAATATTTATTTACTAAATTAAAAAAAATTATTTATTATAAAAGTTTAATAGAATATGAAGAAAATTAATTATTTGAATATCCATACATATAAAAATAAAAATAAAAATAATTTACTAACAAAATTGTACCTCATTTAACATGTATGCAAAGTGCCAAATATAATTATTTTACTTTAAATTTCTTATTAACTCTTAGCACTTTAAAAAAGAAATTAAATCATCAATACATTTTATTAATAAGTAAATAAAAATGCCAATAATCATTTCATAATAAATATGATTACGAAAAATTGGTATTACGAAGATAACATAAACTCATGTATATGGAAACATAAAAGAATTAATACTTTCTTTAGTTAAAAAATGTAGATGATATTTATATATAAAGATTTTAAAATGTGTTATAATTAATTGCACAAGTGAAAAGTTTAAAATTATTTTATTTTAAATATAAAAAAACATACTTTAAGAATTTTAACACGTTTTTCATAATATATAATAATTATTGAAATATATAAAATAGTTACTTCTTATAAATGGATATTAATTTTATTTTAAAATTATGTTGAATGTTAGGTATTATAATAGAAGTTTAGTATCTTGTAATTTTAAATTAAATTCACTTATTTACAATATACGCATGGGAGAATATTTATAATAGTATATATTTGCAATAAATATGATAATTTTTATGAATACGTATAAAAATATTTGACTATAGTACTTTAAGTTTTTATAACATATGTTAATAAAAGTAATAGCTATATATGCATGTTTGTTTTCTGATAAGAATGACCTTTATATTGTTTTAAATAATGGCATCTTTATAAAGATTTTTATAAATAGTATATGTATGTTTAATATTTTTTATATGTACTATGTAGATGTGGTACATAAACAAATACGTTTTAAATGCACTATGATAATTTTATTCTTTTGAAATAGAAATTCCTATCATCAGCTTGAAAGACACTGACAACATTTAATATATGTATCTCAACTACTCAATTTTTGCAATAAGATTATTAGCTCTATTATAGATATCAGTCCCTGTAAATCTTCTTCTGATTGTATTTTCACTTGTGTATTAAGGTTTAGGGGCCTTTTTCATATACACATAAAAACAATATTCATTTTTTTCATGACTTCTATCAAGAATAAGTAAATAATGTTTAATTGACTAAAACCTATTATTTGGGGTTAGAATATACGTTCAATTAATCATGACATATGTAGCAAGGAGATAAAATTTAGAAATTATTTTGATTCTTTAATAAAATTTAATTGACAATAATCAACTGTGCTTTTTTACTTATTATAATTTAGAAAAACTCCTTTTACAAAATTTAATAAGCAAGATAATTTAGTTTAATTAAAAATCTAATAAGAAATTATTTTTTTAATTAGAAAAAATATTTTCTAATATTAAAACGAAAATACTTTCAAAAATAAACAAAACACCATTTAATTTAATTAAGTCCTTTACATCATTTATTGAAAAATTAATTACAAAATATTTCTTTAATAAATAAGAAAACTATTTTTCAAGAAATTATTAAAGAATTCTCATTTTTTCAAACAATAAATGAAAATAATTTTTAAATTTAATCAAGAATATTTTCTAATAAACCAAGAAACTAATTATCAATATCTTTCTTAATTTTAAGGAGTTTAACTAATTAATTTCCGTTTAATTAAAAATAATTAATTTTAATTTTATAATTTATTTTTAAAATTTTATTTAAATATAATTTTTAGTTTTTAATTAAATAAAAATAATTAAGAGAACATAACTTAGTAAATCTTGGAGTCTTTAACTGAATAAAGCCGAACAAATAATGTAATCAACTTTTTTTTAATCTTAAAATACTTACTGATAAGTATTCTAAGTTTCTAACTGACTCAATAAGTACTTCACAGATTGAAACGTCTAACTTAACAGATACAGATACACGGGGAGGGATTCATAAATTTTTTTGAGTGGGGGCAAAATTTTAATGGGGTAAAAATTTATTTTTTTTATAGGATCAAAAATTAAAATAATAATTTTTTGTGTGAAATATTTGCCCCCACTTGCCCCAGTGTAGCTCCATCCCTGCAGATATGCATTCTAAATGATAACAGATATGTATTCTAATGGAATGGAATATAATATAATGGAACGAAACGGAATGGTTTATAATAGAACGTAATGTAATATAGTACAAAGTTGTTTGAAAAGGACAGAAAGATTCATAATATAATATATTGAAATGTTGTTTGAAAGATGAATATAATGAAATGTAATGTATAATAAATGACTATTATACCTCTTACATTAAAATAGTTATTGCAGGATATTTAACGTTATGATTTTAAAATAAAAATCATGTTCAATTAAAAAGTCACGGTTGTGACTTTAATAATAAAATAATAACATTTTTAGTAAACTTTTTATTATTTTAAAATATATAATATATAATTATTCGTCGATAACATAATAGGGAAAAAATTTGTTTAGCCACGATAGTAATATCCGTCAGTAAATATGGAGGGAAAATCATCATGAAAAAATTTCCAACAGACTTTAGCAACAGTATAAAATTTCCATCGATAAAGAAGGTGGGAATTGTTGGCGGAATAAAAAAGTTTTGAGTTTTTCCGTCGATAAATTTTCAAAGTAAACATCAACGTCTGCTTTGGTTTCAACGTTTTAAATTAACGAAAACGACGTCATTTTAGTTTACATTTAATTCACCCGAAAGCCTCTCCCTACGTCTTCTTATTTGTTGTTCCTCTCTCCCCTGCGTTATCTCAAGCATTTTTCCTCTCTCCAGTTTCTCTGTCATGGACTCTTTGCTCGTCGACATTTTTCTTCTCTGGCCACTATTATTGTGTCATTTGGTGGAGGTATTCTTGTAGCCTTTCATCTCTGTTATTTCAACATATGTTGGATGTATTAGGGTATTTAATAACATTCGTTTATTTGGGTATTATGTGATTGAAAGACAATTTTAATATATAAATGTTAGTGATGGAAGAGACAAGACGTGATTTTGGTTGTGATGTTGGGATAAATTTCTGATGTATATAAGATATTTGATAAAATGCCTATTATGTTGATGTTTATTGTATGAGAATGTTCCGCGTAATTTAAATTGATAGAAATCTATTTCTTCTAATGATGGGAGTATTATAACTTTGATATAAGTCTCTATAATCAAAAAATGAATCTTCATGTTACTGATTCCTAAATTTCTTTATATTGTGTTAAATCTATCCTAATCTCTTTCGTACCTCTCTTGACATCTATAGAACATTTTAGAGTCTCTTACATACCTAGTTGATATTTGTAGTATAAAGGAGAAAGCAATAAGATGAAAAGATGACATTGCACTCGAAATACTGGTGAAGATAGAACAATAACTAACTATATCCAATGAAATGGAGAGTGATTACGAATAGAGATAGGGCATATAAAATGGTAGATGGAGATGATACACATATAGTGCATTTAGGGAGGGAGATCACATACAATTATAAGGTATGAAAGTTGTACGGGTACCATACACCTATGCCATTAATATCATTTTCAATGTCAAGAAACAACCAAAGGATAATGCCCTTGGCTAATCACAAAAGAGAGAGGTTAATAAAGGTTTATAAGAACCTATTGTGTAGCTAATTAAGATATCAAAATTTTCGCCACCTTATAATTATAAAGAGATTCAAGCACTTAATGAAAGGATAATACCTGAAGGGATAAAGAAAAATAAGAGAAAAATGAACACAAAAAGGTAAAAAAATCGTTCTTACTTTTATGAAAAGAAAATAAAGACACGACTGGAGCTATAAAAAGAAAGACAATACTTTACCTCTTACGAACCAAGTTGGAGATGAGGTTAAAATATAAAAAAAATGTAATAATTTTTTGCTTGTATATTTATTAATACTATTTTATGAATATAATAGAACAATACACCAATATAACCTACTTTATAGCCTCAAATTTTAGTATTCAATCAAATTTTAGTATGTCACTCTCCGTTTCATTGGATATAGTTTGTTCTTGTTCTAAAAGAAAAGGAACTACAAAGTCCTAATCAAAGAATGAAAGTTTGGGGATTGATTGTAGGATAAGGAAGTTGTTAGACACCTAATTATGCTCATCTACATAATTACCTAGGCTTCTGACAAATTTTACCCATTTAGGGAAAGATTCAAAGAAGAAAGGTAAGATTGGTAGGATGAAAATTTAAGACAATTTGATATACCTTTGATAACTTAAATTGTGTAATTTAATTTTTTATTACATAATTGATTAATTGTTGATGAAAGACTAGTTTTATAAAGGTTTAAAGAGTATTTAAATTATTTTGGTTAGTTTTGATTATTATAATTGATAATACTTTTTTGTTAATTATATATATTTAAAATTTTGATATATAAATAATAAAGAGAATTCACACACTTTTTATTTTTGAATGATTTACCCTTCTTTTTATATTGTTTTAAGTTAAATTCTCTTAACAATAGTCGTGTCGATTATCAAAATGAAAAGTATAATTAGAATATTCTATAATATTTTGTATGGTTTTACAGATAGTTTAAACTAAGCAAGTCGGGATTGGTTTGGTCTAGTAATATTTTTAACATTACTCCCACTAAAAGTCCACATATTTCTATTTCAAAATAAATAATATTATTTTCTAAATTGCTTGCTTTAATATATTTAAAATATAACAAAACTATTGAACAAGTGTGTTATATTAAATACAAAATATTATTATATTAAATACAAAATATTCTTTTTTGCAGGCCCTATATTGTGTTGAAGAGCATTACTCATCCTTTTTCTTTGTAGTCTAGAGTTGTTCGTTCATCCAGATAAGTCGTCCAACTAATGTTTACCATATGTATTGCTTTAATAATACGATTCTGTTGTGTTTGGGTTTTATGTGAATGCAAAGGAGGTCTTAATTTTGTGTTGTTGTTTAAAATATCTTATAATCATTGATGAATTTTCATGTTCTTTAATAGTCTAAGTATTTACTATATGTGGAATGAGTTTGAGATCTTATGGATGATTTGAGGCATAAGTAAGTTCCTACGATGGTATATAGGTTGGAAACCCGTGATGTAGCTCTCGTGAGGCTTATTGGTGAAAAATTTCACAAGCCTAAAAGTCACAGCAAGAACTTACTTTCTTGATTCACAGGTGTCAGCAATGTCACGTACCATAGTATTGAAGTCAATTGTAGGTCATTATTTCAAACATAAATACTTCAACTTCAATATGATTAATTCAAACTTATAACACAAGAAATTCATAGGTTTAATGAACAAGACAATTCTTTACATAATAAACCCCTAGAACGGTATATAGGCTGGAAACCCGTGATGCAGCTCTCGTGAGGCTTATAGGTGAAAATTTCTACAAGCCTAGGAGTCACAGCAAGAACTTACTTTGTTGATTCACAAGTGTAAACAATGTCACGTACCATAGTATTGAAATCAATTGTAAATCATTAATTCGATTGATTAATAGTTAAAGGATGTTGTGTAAAGTTTAGATGTCCGGTAAACTTTGGGGACATGAAGGATACTAAATATGAAATCACTTTTTTAAATTAACAGTTTTGTAGAAATGAGTAATGTTGATAGATCTTGGATGTATAGACGATTAACACTTGATGATTTCATTAATCCTAAGTTTGTTGAGGGAGTTCAAGTTTTTATTCATTATGCATGTTCTCAACCTGCATATATGGATGGCCTAAAGATCAGATGTCCATGTAAAAAGTGCAAACATATTCGTTTCCTTCTTATTAATGAAGTGAATAGCCATTTGCTGAGAAAATGGTTTGTTCCAAATTATTTTGAGTGGACACGACATGGGGAACCATTGATTTGTAGCACCCTAAGGGATAATGAAGTAAACTAGTCAGTAAATATGGATGAGTTTGAAGGGGGATTGGATTTATAATAAATAATGTGGGTGCAACTAAAAATCCCTGCATACAAATGGTTAACGATGCAGTCGATCATGCAAAATAATTTTTTGACTTACTATATTTAATTGAACAAGATTTATGGCCAAATTGTGAGACAATGACTCAATTGTCTTCAATTGCTCGAATATTGAACATAAAGTCCGAAGGGTATATTTCTGATCATAGTTTTAATAAAATTCTTTGATGGTATAATGAATCATTGCCTCCTGATCATACAATGGTTGATAGTTTTTACAATATGAAGAAACTTATTAGGGGTCTTGGTTTGCCTGTCGAAAAAATTGATTGTTGCAAATTGGGATGTATGTTGTATTGGGGAGATCATATGGAATTACAAGAGTGCAAATTTTGTAGTCAATCTAGGTTCAAACCTAGAAAGCATTATATGAAACAGAAATTAGTACCCTGAAAGCGGATATATTATTTTTCATTAACTTCGAGAATTCAAAGACTATATGTTTCTGATATTACTGCATCTCACATGAGATGGAATAATGAACACGAACAGGAAGATGGAATAATGAGTCATCCATTGGATGTACTGGTATGAAAACATTTCAATAACTCTCATTATAAGTTTGCAGTTAAAAGTTCAAATGTTAGGTTGATTGTCAACGGATGGATTCCAATCTTTTTGTCAATCCGGCCAATAATATTCATCATGTTCAATCATAATTACCCTTTATAATTTGTCTACATGGATGTATATGAATGAGACATATATGTTCTTGACAGTGATTGTGTCAGGGCCTACAAATCTAAAGCATAAAATTGATGTATTCTTACAACTATTGATATCTGAATTACAACATCTTTAGAAATATGATGGAGACATATGACATGTCTCTAAAACAAAATTTTATGTTAAAAGCAGCTTTAATATGGACTATTAGTGATTTTCCAGCATATGCTATTTTTTCTGGATGGAGCACAATAGGGAAATTGACTTGTCCTTATTGTGGCAATGATTCTAATGTGTTTTGTCTTGCAAATGGCGGCAAAATATCTTAGTTTGACAACCACATGAAATTTCTTTCTCCAGATCATCTATTTAGATGCAATAAACAAAAGTTCATTAAGAATAGGATGGTACAAACACATCATCCCCCTCACAAAGCTACTGAAGAGATATAGCAAGAGATTGATGAATTAGGGTTGTTGAAAGTTACAAAATTTGAACCTAATAAAGTTAATATAAGCATTAGTAAAAACTTTAGTTAGAGAAAATGAAGCATCTTTTGGGATTTTCCATACTAGAAAACTAAATTTGATATGTCATCATCTAAATGCGATGCATATTGAAAATAATATTTTTGATAATTTGTTTAATACCATAATGAACATTGAAGGGTGGATAAAGGACAATACAAAATCACTAGTTGATTTGAAACTTTTTTGTAGAAGGAATGAGTTAGATAAAGATCTTCACACTGATAAATATCCGAAAGCATATTACATTTTGGACAAAAAAATAAAAGGAAAT
>JAOTIZ010000006.1:29059455-29070294 GCA_027123425.1 Erythroxylum panamense | reverse complement strand
TACACACATATACTCTCTCATCATCAACAACTTGCTAAATTCACCTATCTTAATCTCATATAACAATTCACATTCTTAAATTTTCTTTTTCTTTGCACATGAATAATTCACCAAAAATTTCTCATTTAATGTCAATTTATACTTCTAAATTTCAAGGAAAGTTCGGGGTCTAACACCTTGTTTCAAATCTTGATCATTTTCTCGTCATATCCAACGAACCGTTTCTAAAACTACTCTATCTCAGTAACTGTAGCTGTATAAATGTTCGACCTCTAACAGTATCTACAGAATAGTTGAGAGAATTCTGTAACTCTTACAAAGAGGGTTAAGCCAGAAGTGTTAGCTTTATTACGGCTTAAGCCTATTTATAATAAGTTTTAGACATATTAGTAATTTAATTTCAATTAAATTATAATTTCAATTAAACTTTAATTAGAATTACAATAATTCGAATTAAATACCAATTATACCTAAATTAAGATCCAATGTCTAATATTCATCTTTATGACATTGCTTCTTCTGCCTGAACCAAGGAGTCCCTTAGATGTGATGCAAAGTGGATCTTATTCTATCATTGATTAGAGATTTCTGTATGAAAAAATACTAATTGGAGTTTGAAGAAAGGGAAGGAGGAGGATATTAAATATCTCCTACTTAATCATATAGTTTCTTAAACTTTACAATCAAATATAATTTAATTAAATATTTTTCTCTCTTTAACCTATTCTTTATGTGAGACTCATTAGGTTCCCAAATATGATGACAATGATTATAAAATATAATTATAATTCATAATTAAAATTAGATAAATTAATCTCCTTTTAATTTATATTTAATTCTTCAATTAGACAATTTATAACCAAAGATCAAAATTAGCATTTAATAACACATCATGACCACTCAAATATTTAGGAATATCAAAGCAGTTTTGACTAATCTTCACTCCTACGATTTTTCGTATAATTCAATAATTTCTTCATACATGGTTCCAATTAGACATAAAGCATGAAGTTAATATCTACTATGTTTTGAGTTCAATCATATTAGTTTTCCACCATTAGCTATTGATTTAATTAATGAAATTTGTAAACTATTTACGAAACATCATTCCACTTTAGATAAGTATTTCTCGAATCAATACTAATCGAGAACAACAAAACATTTTTTCTAATTACTTTAGGGTGATGCATCATATCTTAATCACTCAACTATCTCTACATCGTTCATGCTATATCCAATGACTACTAACTGAATTTTCAATTATTATAATAGGTCATAAGTAGTATAAAAACATAGCAACCAATATACAAGATAACTTTGGAGAACTCAATTCAAACGATTACTTATATAATCATCACAATGAGAATTTCCATAAATATACTAGTAATATTTCAAATGGATTTCTCATATAAGGTCAGTTCAGTGAATTTGTTCTCTAAAAAGCACCCACACATTTGTTTAAATATCTCTATACTTTAGTCTATGAGATCAAATACTTCCTTTATAAGGAAAAACATAAAATATGGTAGTCTTTTTACATTTTATTTCACTAGAATCAATTTAGAGATAATAAATAAATGCAATATAAATCTCATAATTATTATCTCATCATAATTTCACTTACAATGTATAATGATCAAATGGACTTTATCATATATATCTAAACATGTCAAGATAAAGAATGTTTTTAAATTATTTGTCACTAAACTATAACCAATCGATCCGCTGTAAGGCATGAACTAATAAGCATTTCGTTTAGGATTAATGAGAAGAAGTGCAAGAATCACATAAGAGATGGTAAGGATGGTTAAGAGTGGCCAGGGTGGTTAGGGTTTGGAAAAAGATGGATAGGATTTCCCAATAGATTTCCAGCTTAGGAAAAAAAGAAATTAAGGTTTTTTTTAAAATGTTTTTAGATCATATGAAAGAGATAAATCTATTTGGGAATTTATGATTGATGGTTTTTTGGTTTAAAATAGTTTAATTAGGATAAATTTATATTATTTAGGTTAAATAAGTAATAATAAATTTAACTAGGATT
Source organism: Erythroxylum panamense (assembly GCA_027123425.1). Classification (NCBI taxonomy): domain Eukaryota; kingdom Viridiplantae; phylum Streptophyta; class Magnoliopsida; order Malpighiales; family Erythroxylaceae; genus Erythroxylum; species Erythroxylum panamense. Next base: position 29,068,253 of record JAOTIZ010000006.1, on the reverse strand, counting down.
TATTAAAAATTAAATATAATATAATATAATATAATTTAATTTAAGTTTAATTTGATATATAGACGTGGGTTTGCCACATTAGATATACATAGAATAGTGGGACCCATATATCTCATAAAAAAATAAAATTTTGCCACATTTGTGCTAATGTGACATGTAACATATAAAGACGTAACTTCATCTAAATTTGTATCATTTTAGGGTTTATTTTGAATGTCTTTTTGAACGTTCCAAAATACTAAGGTTTAACTTGTATTTTAATAAAAACATTATAATTAGATTTTTATTTCACATGTTTTAAACTAAAAATAACCTTTTCCTTACTTCGTTATTTACTCTTAAGATTTTTGTTTCTTTATCAAAATTTTTTCATACGATAATTTCCCTTTTCAAAATCAAAGCTTAAATTTGTTTGTGTTCAAATCTCTATGAAATCGTTTAGACACCTTCATATATTTCATTTTTAAGTCCTATGTAAAACCATAAACTCTTAGGAATTCATCCATGTATTTTAAAATTTTATTTCAATCCTTGGATATCATTCTAGGCATTTTATTTTTAAACTCTAAGTCAAACTATGTATTTAATTGCGTGTTTTATTTTCTTTATTAAACCTACTTTTACTTATTTCATACCCAAGTTCATTCAAGGAGTGGAACTAGTCCAACAGTAGATTGTATGCCAGATTATTCACCTGATTTGAGGCAAAATGATGAAGTTAGGTGGGACTTACGTAACTCACACAAGTTTACTGCTCAGTTATGCAAACAGTTGTCACTTGGTCCATTGATTATGATCCCTTTTTACAGGTTGATATGGAGTTCTGGAACAACTAAGATACACTATTTCATACTCTAGTTAGCTACTAGATAAAAGATAAATATCAGAGATAGGGTAAAATTTCAGATCTCAGATAAGTTCTGTCTTTCATGTACCAGTGAGGAAGAATCAATTGACCACATCTTCTTCAAGTGCTGCCATACAAGTCCACTATGGGAGAAATTTCTCAGCATATTTGAGCTACGAGATATAGAACTCAACTGGGAAGACTATGTGTATTGGATAATTGGGCTAAAATGGAAAAGCAAGGAGGATCTAAAGGTCTTCAAGGCTAATTTTGCAATGCTTTTACATTTCATACGGATGATGAGAAACACTATGTTTTTTGGAAAATCTAAGCTTTATAGTTAGTACACTTGGATGGAGTTCTATCTCGAGCTAAGGATGACTATTTTAACAAAGTTTCATCAACATCTAATCTCAACTTGTATCAGGCAACTAATTAGAATGTAGACAGTGCAAGTATTGTTAATAGACTTTATAGTTAGCTAGTTTGTATATACTCCAACCGTTGGGGATGATTATCACTTACTTTTTGTAATTTTCACCTTTTAGTGAATATACTACTTATTTTCAAAAAACAAACTTTATTTTCCTTTCAAAAGAATCCCCAATTTTATAAAACTCCTTTTCAAACCTTAGTAATTGTTTTGGCTGATAAGGTAAAGTACATAAAACCTCACTATTTTTTAATTTAACCCTCAAATTCAATTTTTATTGGAATATTTTTTAATTTATTTCCTTAATTCTTTTTCTCTATCTTCTTATAATAAGGTAGAATAACAAATCCATCGAACATTCTTTTGATATTTGCTCTCTTTATTAATAAGAGCATCCAAAAATGTTAATGAAAGCAGGGAGATAAGGGAATTTTTTAGACACGGATAAATTTTACTAGTCAGATATAGCCTTATTATTATGTAGTTAGAGACAATCAGAACAATAGTGATAAAAAGGCAACAAATGAGGAAGTAAATTTGGACAATCTTAGAAGAGTGACATTACTCTAAAGACAATGAAGAAGATTGAAAAGATTAAAAAGGAAACAACGTAATGGAGGGTCATATGAAATTGAGATAGTGCTTATGACGTATCAAAGGTGAGCAAAAACATATTACGAGGCTTAAGGAGAAAACTTGTAACTATAAGGGGGATTTGTATGGTTTCCTATGCAAACATGTAACTAATGCTATACACCATACCAAACAAAAGATAGAGGCATTCGTAAATAGTTGCTATATGAATGATTCATTCAATATAATGCATAAGAGTGTTTTGTTGACTATAAAGGGTTTAGTTTTCTAGCTAGCTAACGAGGATAAAGAAATCCATTTTTTAATCAAGTGAGTTATGTCTGAAAGACTTAAAAAGCAAGTAAAAAGAGGAAAATGAGCTTTAAAAGCTAAAAAGAAAAATGCATATATTATGCAAAGGGTTAAATGAAAAAATGTAGAAAATATGACTCAACTACTTATAACAACAAATCATGCAAAGTTCCCTCTCAAACCCAATTTTAAGCTTCGCTTGTTCCTCAAGCTCAATCAATTTTCTTAAACTCAGTTAAGATTATGCTAACTTTAATTGGTTGGATTATTTATTATTATATCATGGTTTATTTAATAACTATTTTATATCCTTATCCACGTAAGAAAAATTAATAGGCAGAATAACATCGTCAAGGACATACTCATAAAAAAGAATTTTGGTGAAATTGATCGGATGTCTTTCAAAACTATCATAGGGACTAAAGTTCAAAGGTAAATCAATCATCACTTTAAGTTAATTGCAAGAGGAAGTAAGGAGGATGGTGACAACTCTTTTAAAGAATACAACTAAAGAGATCTTACAGGTTTCTAAAGGGCCCAGGGATAGTAAGTTGGAGTTTTAGTGGTGGAATGAAGATGTATAAGAAAATTTTAAGATCAACAAGGGTTCTTATAAAACTCTATTGGATAGCATCACACAGGTAGAAAGACTAGCTAATAGAGAAATGTACATAACTGACATTGGATATGAAGTGGGACTAGCGTATAACTCATCATAATTGTACTGCAAAGTTCTAAAACAAAATCAACACCAATATAGAAGTGTAAAGGCATTAGACTCTTTAGAATTCAAAGAAAAATAGAACTACAATTTTAATTATCTTAGAACTCTTTTATATAAAATTAACTTATAAATATTCTTATCAGGGATTATAAGAGGGAGTTTTTAGAGGTGGGAGAAAGTTAGTGATAAGATCTTGGCAACTGATAAGTATAAATTGAATCATAATTTAGGGCATAGTTTGATATGTGTTTAGCTATTAATTCAATCATTTGGTATATGTTTAGGTTAGAATTGTGTAAGTTTGTTAATTATTTATGTTTTAAGTGTTTTATAGGTTAGTACAAGTCTTTGAGTTTAAATATTAAGTTTTGAGGTACCCTGATGTGTTTGCTAGTATTTCAGGATCAACATCGAAGAATGGAGGAGTTTCGGAGACATTCAGGCCAAAACAATAGCCCACGATCATGACATGTCAGGCCACGATCATGACAAAAGGCTCAAATGTGAGCCACGATCATGGCCTGCAGGGCCACGGTTGTGGCCTACGTCGAGAAGACTCGTAAATGCTCACCAATGTCAAGTTTTGAGAGAGTTTTTGGACCTTTCGGACCTTGAAAAAATCGTTAGCCAAAACACAAGAGGATATAAAAAGAACAAAAGGAGGCAGCCAAATAGGCTTTTGCATCAGCCACCTTGAGAAACCCTAGAGAGAGATCATTGAGAGATAGAGGAAGAGAAGAAGGAAAAGAGAAGAGGAGAAGAAGCTGACTCGAAGTACTTCCTAGATCAGGAGGTTTCCTGACATCGCTGCCTCCTGTCATCCATTGTAGATTCTATTTCCTTTTTTTAGTTTTATTATTATATAGAATTGGATTGAACAGTTGATGATAGGATCTAGAATGTCGAGGATATTCTAAACTCACTTTCGAAATTTTATTCTTGAATTAATAAGAATATGATTGTTTATGTGTTTATTAGATTTTGTTGTGGTTTGATTCTACTATTGCATAATTCGATAATAAACTGAGATGGTGAATTGAATAAAAAATGATTAAATTGGACTAACGCGAGTTAGGTGATTTAATATAAACTATAATTAAATCAGATTGATAATTTATGTCGAGAGAGATTGCGTATAAGTTTTCGACAATTTATTAGTTAACTTCAGAACTAATTAAAGTTTTGGATAGGTTGTGAATTGAGAGATTCCAACCTCCATAATTTGATTAGGATTTATGATTTAGGGTTAATGGTTATAACTCAAGAGAAAGTAATCAACCCTAGGATAGTCTAGAACCAACAATCCAATAATTTATAATCAGTTAGGTTAGCATTAAGGATAGGTAAAATTCCTTTTCTCTCAATTGGTAATTTCTTTTGGTTGATTTTTGGGTATGTTACAAATTGCTTAGTAATTAGTATGTTCGTGTTTGACTCTTAATTTGATTTATTGAATTAAATTCTGGTATTAGTCTCGTTGCATCTTTTATTTATGTTATTTGCTTTTGGCCTTAAATTCTAGGATTAGATTAGTTCCCTCATGGGATTGAAACCTTTGGTACTACGCTAAAGAATAGTGCATTTGCAAATTATCGAGGGTTAATAATTAAAACTTACACATAAGCAAACCTTAATCAGCAACCACCTTTCATTAGTTCATAGTTTTAGGGTTTCTTAACTTAAAGGGGCACCAAGAACAAGATTGAAGGAGGAGACTTCTGGCAACTCTTCTTGTCTTTCCTTGATGTTAAGATAGTTTTATTTTTTAAATAGGTTTGGTTAGATATTTTGATTATTAATGTATGATTTATTATTGTAAGGTTAAATTATTCTTTTTGATTGTAATCTTGAGTAGTTCCTGACAACTATAGATTCAATCTTAGGAACTATATAAAGGATTAAAAGGTGAAGTATAATATGTTTACTAGGAGAATAAACATTCTAGATTTAGATGATGTTGTAAGGTGTGTGACAATAACCTTATATTTGAGTGGATCCTCAACTAATGTGATAACTAAATAGAATAACTATGCTTAATGAATTTAATTAGGCTGATGTGTTCCTTTAGAGTAAGCAATTACCTAGTTAAATATAATTGTATGTCTCAGAAGAGGGAAGACATACATTAGGTTAATTGTTATTTCAACTATACTAATCAATCTTGCATGATAGTTAAATTACCTTATTTTCTAAAAAAAGACAATTTAAAAGATAATTGTTATTTCAACCATAATAATAAATCTTACATAATGGTTTAATTATCTTATCTTCATTAATTTTGTAATTTAGTTATTTTTTACAAAATCTTTTTTTCTTTAGTTCCATCCTATTATCAATACTCTAGAATGCTTAAGTTTTAATAACTCATTATAATCAATTACGCATACTTATAGATATTCAGTTCATTTCTTAGTGTGATGATAGATTGCTAGTTTATTAATCTCAAATTTCTTTTAATTTTATTATTTTTCTTTTTATAATTGACTTTATTGTTGCTCCACTTAGTGATTAAGTATAGCTAAACATATTAGAGAAGAGCCTGTTAGGAGGTAATCTAATGTTCTAAGTTTACTTTAATTTTATTTTAGCCTTTTAGTTCTAGGTTTCTCCTAATGATTTTATTTAATTTATTTTGCAAGTTATTTTGTTTGATTATCTTAGATGTGGACTCACCAACAATGCATAGAATTTGGGAGAGATATTTCTCTTACTTAATTATTTCTCATGCTCACTTTATTATCATATCTTTTTTTTACGTTGAGGACAATATCATGTTTGAGCGTAGGAGTGAATACAAGATTTCTCCTTACCTTATCTCCCCCTAGCTATCTCTCATGCATACTTTATTATCTTGTCTTTTTTTACCTTTAGGACAATGTCATGTTTAAGCATAGGGGTGAATATAAGATTTTTCATTCGATTATATGTGTTAACTAACATTTGTTAACTGTGTGTTTAATGTGTTTTAGGTATAGATTTTTTAGCTTTATTTTTGTCTTTTTTATTTTTAGGAACTCATTAGTTACTTTAGGTTGAGAGCATAAGTGTATACATAATTCTATGTTGAGAATTGTTGCAAAAAGATAGATGCATAACATGATTGTGTAAATCTAATTCAAACTTGACTTTGTGAATACTAGGAAACCAAATTAGTTAAGTGAAACTAATGTGATTTGACAAGAATATCCCCTAAGAATTTGGTCCTTTATGTAATATTCTTTCTTTTAATTGGGATATCTTCTTTGATTTTGAATTTCTAGAAGTTGAGTTTTCATCTTTTTGAGATTCATAAGCATTAAAAATGATAAAAGCACTTAAGATTTATGCTTGACCCATATTGGCTGCCTCTTTGTATGTTAACCTAATAGTTTGCCCCTTTTGAGCCTTATATAAAATTTAAAATTTTTCTTGGCACCTTTTCTGGAAGAACCTTGTGCCTAAAACAGGAAAAAAAACTTATGATTTGGTTGTTGTTAAGTGTGGTATGAAAGAAATATGTGTAGGGAAGAAGATAATGTGCATAAAGTGGCAATGGAAAAGGGAATTTCGTGTTAATTAAAAAAGGAAAAATTTTTAAAAATAGTAACTAATGTGTAAAGAAAATTCTAAAAACATTTAGAATTTTTTTTAAAAATTGATTAATATGGATTCTTATACCTGAAAAAATTAAGGGAGAGAAGGATTTTTGTAAGATATAAGGAATTGGTTCAAATCTTTAATCAATTTCTTAATTTCTTAATTTTTTTAATCTTACTTTTCCCTTTGACCACATCATAACCTAATTCAAAGATCTTTTGATTATTGCTTTTATATATTTACCGAATTAGTAGAGATTACATGTTTTTCATGCATATGGTTAGTTCAATTTCATGGATAAGACTATGAGTGTACCTCATTGAAAATTCAAATAATTGTGTAAATAAGTGAAACCTTATAAGGAACAAATGAAATTAAAATATTTGAACTTAATGAAGAAGGTAGAATAACATTTGTATTGTTATGTTTGTATAGTGATTCGTTTCAGAAATTTTACATATTAAAGTTTTGAAATTCATTTGAGACTTGAATATGTATATCTTATGTTATTTTTGTGAAATTAACTAATCTATATAGGTTCATGTTTACGGGTATCATTTAAGTAAACCCTTGAGAGATTATTACTTATCCACTAGGGATAGTTAGGGGATTAAAGAGCTTGTGGTACATTCTAAATGCCACAATACAACTATAGAAGTGGACTTAATTCTTACTATAGTTTGGAGTGCTTAGTTAGTTAGCGTTTCATGTTGTTAAATTCTTGATGATGATTAAAGATTTAAATAAGAGGGAAATTGATATAGCTATATTTTTACATGTTATTAAAGGTTAAATTATTTGTAATTTAGAATCTTTACAATATGTTTTATAAGAATTATATGATGTTTTCCCATTTTTTAAATATTTTCTTAATCATTCATATTTTCAGGTTTATATTTAGTGCATTTTGCTTATTTATTTGAGCATTTTTATCGTTTTTGGTTCTTAATTCATTCATATTTTGTTTTTAGTTTGTAATTCACTCATTTAAAGAAAAAGAAACAAATTTAGATAAGTTCAGAGCAATTTGGAGTTATTTTTTCCAAGTTACAAAGATGGAGAGCAAAAGCACATCCTAGTACTTGCTCGTGTCTCAATTATCTCTAAATTTCAAGCTTATTCTAAATTTCAAGCTTATATGGTCATGTTTGAAAATTTTAGGATGTGTTGATTGGTTTCGTGTGTTACATGCCCTTGTTTAAGAGATACATGCTCGTGTTGTGAGTTGATGAGTTCGTGTTCACATTTAGACATATTTTATTGCTTTTGATTGGAATTTCATTTTCTTAAGGACACGACCTCGTACAAAGTCATGTACTTGCCCATGTTCCACCTAGAATTTGAATTTCAAATTTCAAAATGCAAAAATAAAGGGGATTAGGGGAAAGAGGTTCAAAAGGTGTAATTATACAATCTAGAGCAATAGAGAAAACAAATAAAAAGCAAGGAGACATACTTATTATAAATTTCCATCATTCTAAAGTGGATTTCATGAAGATTACAAGAGATTTCATCATGTTATTAGTTTTTTTTCCTCTAAGTTAGATATTATGTCTTCCATAATTAGGAAATAAACATTTATGGTACATTAATATGATAAACTAAGGGATGAATTTTGTAATGATTTCATTTTAATTCAATTTAATCTATATTTTTATTAATATCCAATTATAATTTCTTTAATAGTCTTGAATTAATATATGTTGGTATATTGCTTCATGTTTAATTTCATTAAACATGCATTCGAGATTAAGTAATCATTTATATGAATTGATATAGTATAATTGAAAAGAGTTACATATAATCCTAAAGATATGTTGACATGAAGTTTTTAAATTAAGGACAAACATAATAGACGAATTCATAAATTGGTTAAGGGTTTTAATTTGAAAGAGATTTCAATTAATCAACTTAGGATTAATTTTTAATAATCTAGAGAAAGATACTAGTATAACTGAAAATTTTTTATAGTTTAATGAACTTCAAGTTAAATTGATGCATAAAGTCATATGTGTATAAAAAGTCCTATATGAATTCACCATTTAGTTTTCATTATTTTTACCTATTATTTCTTATTTTGATCTTTTCTAATTATTTAATTATGTTAATTTTTTATTTTATTAATTTAAATTTGAATTTGATCGATCACCATCGCCATAATTTATTGATTAGATAATAAGAAAAATGTAGCGCCCCCTCATCGTAGGGTACACATCGGGACGCCCGAAGGTCATTCCGACACGTATCCTACGATAGAGGTTCACTACCAGAAAATTTCGCTAAATATCCATATGGCATCGCAGTAATTAAATCACAATAAAACAATAATCAGT
>JAOTIZ010000006.1:29048195-29059355 GCA_027123425.1 Erythroxylum panamense | reverse complement strand
ATCTTTTTGGCTCGTGATCTAGTAATTGGACCTCTTGGCAAAACAATTGGATTGGAGATCATCTCTTCATGCTCCTCACGCCCTTGCTCTTGACCAAGCTGATTCGCATCATGTTCGATTAGGGATAATATGAAAAATTGGGACATAATTCTTTTTATAGTAAAATTCGCATGCAACATTTCTATAAATAGGTTTAATGGTAAGAGTCCTTTTAAGATAGTTTTAGGAGTACAACTAAGAAAGCATATTGATTTTGTTCCTTTATCATAAACAACATGAGTAAATGTTGAAGTTGAAGGTCTTGCATAACATATGATGGATCTTTGATGAGATACGACAAAAGATAATAACCAATAATTTATCTTATAAAAAAACATGTTGATTAATATCGTCAATTGGTGGAATTCAACGAAGGGGATATAATAATGGATAGGATTCTTCCAGAGCATTTCTAAAAATGAAATATAAGGAACTTGATTCATGGAGTGTTAGACCGTATAAGACCATCAAAAAGATAAATGCAAATGCTTATGTTTTGGTATTACCAAGCGATATGGAAATAAGTAATATCTTTAATATTGCAGACTTAACTATTTATCATGGACATAATGATACGCAATCTCCTAATTGAAGTGTAAAAATTCCAACAACTCCACATCTTAAACAAGAAATAGAGGATACTATAAGAGATGGAGGATATTGACAATATCTTATCAAGTAGAAAGGAAGACTGATTTCTAACACTACTTAGATTTTAGAATCTGAATTTTTATGATTAATATTTATCACATTCTACTTCAAGCATGACTTTAGACAAGACAAGGAAAATTGATGTAAAAAAAACTTAAGTCTACAAAAGAAATAAAAGAGGAAAGATAAATTAACCCCATGTTTTAATTTAGTGGGATGAGGATTGCAAACTAGATTGACATTAAAGATAAGGCTGCGTACTAGTGCTTTAATTTGGAAATAATCTCTCTACTAGTAAAGGGAAAGATTATGCACTACTGAACCTCCTCAGACGTCACGTCTCAGCAAGATTTCTACTGAATGTTATCGTTGTATTAAAAATAAGAGTCGAAATTTAGATTGTGTTAAAATTCCTCGTTACATTCGAAATAGTAGTAAATTAAATATGTTATTTTATTTTAGATACGTTATCCTAGTTATTTAGAACTTATAGAATTTTTATTAGAATAAGATTTAAATTTGTTAGGAACCCTTTTCTACTAAAATAAGGGTTCTAAAATTTTCTCTATAAATATGCGTATATTTAGCCCTCATTTAATTTTCTCTATAAATATGCATATATTTAGCCCTCATTTTTCTACGAACTTAAGTTTTCAAAAAAAATGTGTGATCCTATGAATGATCCTTAATTTCCTGCTTTCCATTTTTTGTGTTCCTTAATAAATTATAGCAAACCTAGCCTAAATTTCAGCTATATTAAACCTAAAAATTCTAAGTCTAAATTTTTAACAATCAAATCCTAAAAAACCAACTATACCAAACCAAAGTTTCGGCATTCTCAACCGAAATCTAACCTTAAAACTTGATATTTCATTAGCTTAATATCAATCATAATTTCTTATTTTGTGACTTCTAACTATTAGTTAATATTTCTTCTATTTGTCTTACATTATAGAGGTATGTCATTTTTTCAAGATTTTTTAAATCCAAAGTAAATTATCTCCCTCTGATAAGTCAATATATTAGGAAGCTAAACTAATTACTACTTTAGATTAAACAAAGCAAGTAGAAGTTAGACAAAACTTGAGGGACCAGGATATCTTGAAAAGATTAGGACATCTTTTGATCCTCCAATATTGTTATCAATCCTTCAAAATGCTAGGCAGCTTCAGCTCTACAAAACCTCCTCCATCTGAAAGAAAAGATTCTATCAAAAGCCTAAAAACGATGACCGTGTTGCTTTGATTCGAAATAAATTCTGACCAAGGGCATCACAAATCCTTCCACCATGCTGACGGTATCACAAATCCTTCCGCTATGTCAAATCTTGTTTGTTTACTTCCGGCACTTTGTAAGTGGCTTCCTGAATATGAGAAGTTATCTGACTAATTTGAGGAATCCTTTACTGGAATGAATCATCAGAAACAGACCTATCCCTTCGGCTCCTAAACTGCTCAAAATGTAATCATCGCATGTGCATGCCGATGACTTATTGCATACGTCTGATGCCTTCCACACACCTGCTCCATTTCTACAATTTCATTAGTGCTGGAAGGGTCTCACTCCAAAATTTTCGATGATACAAGCTTGCCGTAACAAAAATAATTGGACATGAAGTGATCTCAGATCCTTGTCCACATCGCTTATGGCTTCAAAACGAAAACATCCTTCAACTTACGTAGCTTCCATAAGAAAATATGACCTTCCTGTCTCCACCAAATCCTCTGAACACATCAGAGCAGACCTCAGGTATCCACTCTCTTGATAACCAGTTATCAGCATTCGCTTGATAACTTCATTTGGCATAACACCTGCCTTGATCATATCAGCATGTAACATCATGACATCAATCATATTCTTGGCATTAACATGCCCCCGTAAAATGATGATGTAAGTCAATGCATCTGGTGGTACACCTCTTTGTCTCATGTCTGTGAAAAAGCGAACAGCTTTAAAGATCTGACCATCTCTACACAAAGCCTGAACCAAAGTTGTATACATCACACAATTTGGGGAACACAGGTTATCATCAATTACATCATTCTGATTTCCAGAGAGCTCACTAGTAGTTCTCTCCAAGAAAAGTTCAATTGCATCATTTGTCCTTCCAACTTTGCAGAGGCCATCAATTAAGCAACTGATTGTGAAAACATTAGGTATGCACCCAGCCTCCAGCATCTGCTTGTGCAGTGAGAGGGCCTCTTTCATATTACCATCCTTGCAGTGTCCACAAATCAAAATGGTAAAAGACACAACATCTGGTTCCATTCCTTTGACTACCATTTCTGAGTATAAAGACATGGCAGGTTGCATATCTCCCACCTTGTAGTATCCATAACACAACGAGGAAAAGGTGATAACATTTGGTTCTAGACCATTTTCTACCATTTGAGAACAAAGTTCCAAAGCCTTCTCCATATTGCGTTCCTTACAGTATCCATCAATTAGTGCATTGTAAGTTACGGAGTTTGCAGGAATTCCCTCTTTCGCCATTTTTTCCAGTAAAGCATTGGCTTCTTCCAGCCTTTCCATATCACAAGCACCCTTAATAAGTATACTGTACGTGTAAACATCATGCAAAATACCAAACTTAAGCATTTCATTAAACAAATCCATTGCTTCAGGGAGCTTCCTAGCCTTCAAGTGCCCATCAATTAGAGAATTATACAGAATCACATTCGGGAAAACACCAAACTTTTCCATATGAACCATGAGACTCTTTGCTGCCAAAAGTTCACCTAATTTGCAGAAAGCGTCCATTAAAATGCCAAAGGTAACAACATTTGGTAGTAAGCCACCATCAAGCATGTCCTGATAGAAATCAAGGGCTTGTTTCACATTTTTCATTTTGCAATACCCGTCCATTAAAATGTTACAAGTATACAAATTTGGTACAACCCCAGTCTCCCGCATCACCCTAAGCACATATTCAGCTTCCATCAACTTATTATCATTGCAAAGACCATGAATGAGAGAGGTGTAAATCACAACATTTGGTTGTATACCCTTCTTGTTCATTTCACCAAACAAACTCCCTGCTTTCAGAACATCACCTTGGCTACAGCAAGCATCAATTAACACACCATACGTGACCACATCAAGCACCAAACCACGAACAATCATGTCTCTATGCAATTCCCACATGGAACTAAACCTACCCATTTTAACCAATCCATTCAAGAGCGCATTGTAAACCCGCACAGCAACGCCAACCTCAATCTTATGGTACACCCACAAGGCCTCATCAACATGACCCATCTCACATAACACAATAATCAACAGTTCAAATACATTGGGGTTAAACTTTGTACTTTGCATCTGATTAAGGGCAGCAAAAACCAAGGAACAAAAGCCTCGAGAATTGGAGGAGCAAAGGAGTTTCTCTACTAGACTTTTTGTCAAGCATCTGGCAGTCGAGTACATTCCAGCACTAGCTAACAAATGAATTACAGCTGAATAGGGGTCAAGATACCTAGTGGGGTTACTGGGGTTGTCTCTTAGAGCTGAATCCAAGAGTTGGAGAGCTTGGTTCGGCGTTTTGGAGCGGAGAATGGCGGCAGTGAGATCAGAGGAGATTGTAGTCAAAGATGCAAAATGTGTAGGAAATATAAGTGATCTAATGATGCTGGGATTAGCAAGAACTTGTTTCGCAGAGAAGAGTTTCAACATTAAGCGAAGAGTAAGTTGTGTACTGAAAGTCACATTCCCTTAACAGAATCGTAAACACTTTTTAGCTTTCAGTTGAGACTGTGAGATCAGCTTTCGTCAATATGGTTGGTCAGCCATAGGAAATGAGATTACACACCTTTTGTACCCTTTTTATACTTTGTAATGCTAGGATTACTTAATTCTTTTAATTAATCTATGAGAGGCAATTGAGCGCATTAAAAAGATTTTAAATCACCTGTCAAATCAACAGGGGGATACTTTGAATGAAGATGACAATTAATGGGCCGAGCCTGATACTTTTCCAGCTTAGAATAGAGATCAAACAATTATTTTTTTTTGTCATATAATATTTAAAAAAAAAAGGGAATTCAGATTGTTGGTTAGTGAGTTGAGACCCTATAGAGCCTGGAGTAGCGGGCCCTAGCTCCAACTAGAGCCTGAGTTTGGTCCGAATAATGTTTTAAAAATTAAAAATATTTGCTTTAGAGATTTTGGTTAGGCTCGCGGCTTAAATTTGGACCGGGCCCGTTAAGTTTAGACTAAGTCAAGCCTTATTTAAAATGTTTTCTTACAATTTATTAAATTCTCATGAATATTTTGAATTGAAATAACTATGTCCTTTAATTATATATTGACCAAATCTCCCAACTTATAAATATAGTCAAATACATCTTGCTCATAATACTCTGTAATATACATGTAGTTTAATTTTTAAAATAACTGACAAAAAAAATTAGGATTACAAAATTTATCAATGCAATAGACAAACAATTTTTAACTGTTCGCAACTTGGTTCTATTTCTATAACAAAATTGAAACTAGCTTGTCCCTTGAGAGTTTATTCCCTAACTTAGGTATTTAAATTTTATAGGATTTAGTCTCCAATTAAAAAATATTTAGCTACTTCTGATTTTGAAAACTGTCTCTCTGTTAGTTAAAGGTAATATTGCGTATTATTAGACCTTTCCAACTATTATTAGCATCTCCCTAATGATTGACAAACGTGATATGAATATGAAAGTTTAGTAAGTCATGGAAAGTTTTGAGTTTAAAAAATCATGGAATTAGTAGTTTATATCTGGTTAAACAAGTTAAACTTTAATTCAACCGCGGAAAGACTTCCATTGTAGGAAAACAGGGTAAATTATTTAAAACTCCATTTCTACTATTAATTTATTCACACAATTAAATTGTCTTTTTTTGTTATATGATAAATGTGTAAATCGTTTCTTACAAAGTTTCATTAAATTTGGAGTCAATATTTCTCAATCCCATGAATTTTACTATTTCCTATGTTATTTTCAACTTCTAAAAATTAAGTTGTATTTTTTTTTGCTTTGGTCCAACAATTAGTTAATTGTTCAAAAAATTATGATAATTTATTTTTTTATAATAAAGAGTTTTGAGTAGATTTACATAAAATTAAGATTAAGTTCAATTGAATCTATATATAAACATGAATATCATATATCAAGTCAAATTGTTAATTCAACGAATTATGAGTCATATTTTTGTTTATAACTCACTTTATCTTTATGTTACTTTTAAAAATAATTCATTTGCATTTTTTATTTCTTTAGTCCAACAATTCATTAGTTGTTTCAAAAAGAATTTGTACAAGTTTATTCTTTGTTTAGTGAAAGGTTTTAAGTGAATTTAGGTAGAAATTGAGTTAGGTTCAATTAAGTTTATACACATGAGAACACAATATCTCAATTCAAAATCTTAAGATGATGTATTATAAGTCACATTTTTGTATATAACTCACTTATTCTTATGTCACTTTCAAAAACAATTCATGGTATCTTTTGTTGCTTTGGTCCAATGGTTCATTAATTGTTTCAGAAAAATGTTACATAAGTTTATTCTTAGTATAGTGAAGACTTTTAAGTGGACTTAGAAATTGAATTAGGTTTGTTTGAATCCATATATAAGTAAGGACATCATACCTTAGTTCAAAATCTTAAGACAATCAATTATGAGTCATATCTTTGTATAACTCGTTTCTTTCTTATGTCCCTTTCTAACGTGAGACAATTATAGTTGTGAATTTTCAACATCTATCCTTAACAAAGGAATCCAGTCTAATTAGGTTAGCTCCCTCCCAAACTATAACTAATTTAAAGTCAATTGAGTCACTATATGAATTAATCTATCTGACCTAAATCTATGAATTTCTATTAATTGAACTTCTCTAACCAAACACTCATACTAATAATAGATTTTAAGGGAGCTTAGGAAGAAAATTGGACTAGGTTCAAGTGAGTCTATATATAACTAGACACAATATATCTCAATCAAAAATATTAAAGTAATGATTTATGATTCATACTTTTGTATATAACATACTTCATTATTAAATCTCTTTTTAATATGGGACAGCTACACTTACTAACTTCTAATACATATTTTGCAAAAGACTACAAAAGTCTTCAACAAGGTTGTCATAAGAGATGAACCAATAGTCCTTGTTATTTAATGTAAACAAAGTTTTTCGTCTTGGTTTAATTTGAGAGGAACCAATAACCTTTGTATCAAGGCCTTTTGATTTAAGAATGTATGAACTTTTTTTATCAATAATTGTTGCATTCTCTTTAATGGTAAAGTACCCTACCAACACTGTGGTGCTAATGTTTAAAGTGTCTAGTACGATCATGCTTGCATAGGATAGAAAGGTATTCCAATTCTTATTACTTCTCAAGTAATTTTGCACAAAGTTTTCTTATAAGTCAGGAAGATTTGTGCTAATAAATAGACTCCATTATCTCAAACTAATTATAAATGGTTCTTCTTTTGATTGAAATTTGAAAATAAATCATCCTTAAAGGATTAAAGAAGCTCCACTCATAACCAAATGATATAGCTAACTTCTAATATTTTTCAATGTTTTAAAAACTAGATGAAAGTTAAACCTGTAAGATAAGATTAAATCATTATAAAATTGACTAAATATTAAATAAAATTAAAGAATTTGAAATATTATTGAAAGAGATTATCCTTATCTATCAAAGAATTTGAACTTTAACTAAAAATATTGTTAAATAAAAATTTATTTATTTATTTTAGTTTATAAAAACTTATTAATTTACAAAAATTGACCTATGAATTAATAATCTTATCAATTTTTAACAACAAGAGTTATTAAAATAAATCAAAATGAAAAGTCAAAATTCAAACTAAAAAGTTAGACAATTCAAAGTTTTTACGTTTGCACCAGTAGAACTGATTGAGTTTTTAATCATTAAGAATTTCAATAAGAAGACTTGGGAGAGCCATTTGTGGACATATCCAAATATATGGTGGGACATTTTCTGATAAAGAAAGTTATTAATTTCCATACCATGAAATATACGTTGACATCCTTGTGGCGATTAGTGAAGGGACAAACTGTAAAGGAACTGAGTCCAAATGTATATTTATTCCAATTCTTTCATGATATTAATTTGATTAGAATAATGGAACGAGGACCATGACTTTCGATAATCAACTATAAATTATTAAGAAATTGATTCCAAATGAATAGTCACATTTCGTCAAGCTATTTCATACTCAATTTTGGGTACAGATATATGACATGCCTATAGGCTTAAAATCAGGGAAGGTGGTGATTGAACTTGACAATTTTATTG
This sequence comes from Erythroxylum panamense, assembly GCA_027123425.1. Classification (NCBI taxonomy): domain Eukaryota; kingdom Viridiplantae; phylum Streptophyta; class Magnoliopsida; order Malpighiales; family Erythroxylaceae; genus Erythroxylum; species Erythroxylum panamense. The sequence continues at coordinate 29,051,367 of JAOTIZ010000006.1, read as the reverse complement.
GAAAACTTTTTAGAGTATAAAAAAACAACGTCAAGAGTTTATGGAGAACTTACTGATGTGTTCATGTGGTGATGGATGTTAGGAAACCTATTAAGAGAAGGATGAAAGTCAGGAAGACATGTGGTGAGTAGAGCTCAGTTGCCGGCCCTGGCCAAGGGCCAGCAGGGCACCTGCCCAGGGCCCACGATGAGAAGGGCCCCTAATTTTATATTTTAGCTTTTGAATAGTTTTGAAATATTTTAGTTTATAAATAGTTTTGAAATATTTAAGTGTATTTTTACTTTCTAATTTTTTTTAATCAATATATATATTTAAAGTACTTTAACTCAAAAATTAACGGCAAAAAATTTTACGATTCTATCTTCTGAATTCTGAGTATAATTTAAAGGTAAAGTTTTTGATTTTTTAAATGTATTTTTACTCTTTGTTTTTTATTTTTAATATTAGATATTAAATTTTGCTAATTATTTTTTTCCTCTACCACAGATATAATATCATTTATATATCTTTGTGATATATTGCAAAGCTGTTGAAGTTTGATTGTACCTGCATACTTCTTTTAGTTCTATACAGTTGAAATATTAGACTTTGTTCAAGCTGCAGATTGTTATTTAAATGTTTCAATTATTTATCGAATTCTATTGACTATAATTGTGACTGTAGCATCAGCTGAGAGAAATTTTTCAAAGTTAAAATTATTGAAAACCTACTTGAGGTCATCAATATCACAAGCAAGGTTGAATGATTTAGCTATGTTATGTATTGAGAAATATATGTTGGATAATATTGATCTTGATAATATTATTAATGATTTTGCATCTAGAAATGTACGGAAAAATTATTTTTCATAAATTATGATCCTTTGCATATTTGTTAGTGTTATAATCATTTAATATTTAGTTGATTATGTAAACTTATAAATTGAGTCATTTATGTTTTATACAAATAGATAAAATTAAGTATATTATCGATTTATTAGGACCCTTTTTTTATTTCGCCCAAGGCATATAAAACGGTAAGAACGACCCTGGTAGAGCTGGATAAATTTTACGTATGAATGGTTACTAACTTTTTGTTTCATTTGCGAGAGGATTGGCAGGGTGAACTTTTTTGTAACACCTTTTATAATAATCCTTAAATGTTAACTAAGAAACATTACAGAGCTTGGTCACGGTCTCCCAATTATAGGCAACAATTAATTATTGAAAATTAAGAAGATGATAATTTGGAAATTATAGAGCTTAAGCAATGACGTGAGGAAATGGATGAGAAACTAACCAAGGATGGAAACATGATAATGTTGGAAGTGATTGCGATGGCCCAATTGAGCTACTTTTAGGTTCAAAAAATAGTTAATGCCAACTCTTATATTCCAAGCTTGGCAATATTTATAAGTATTATTGGATAGAACTGTTATGGGCTAGGCAATCCGCGAGCAGTTTTAAGTCATTAGAGACCTTATTCAAGCCCATAGGCCTAAGTATGTTTTTCTTACTAAAAATTTGTTTATTAAACCTAAATTGGAAAGCATAAGATAAATCATAGGTTTGGCGAAAGGGTCACTTTGACCCTAAGTTTTATACCAATCGATAAGTATAACCCTAACATTTTAAAAATGTTAAATTATAACCTAACCCTAACAAGAAATTCAAATATTGTAAAAAAAAAGAAATTCAAATTGTTCTATTAAATGTCAAGTCAACGCTGACCTGACACTTAACAATTATTATTTTATCCAAATAATTGGGTCCCTTAAATTACATCATCGCTGACATGGCAAGTAGGAGCCACTTATTAATTAAATTTAAAATTGATTTTATATTAAAAGTGTGGGATCCACCATTATATTAAACTTTAATCAGATCTTAAGCTTAACCCACCATTTTTGTTAAGCAGAGGGATTAGATGACTGTTAAACAAAATGATTAAACCTTCATCATTTTGTTAACCCAATATTTTGTTTATAGTTTCCATCCAACCCCCTCATTTCATCGACTCCCCTCATTTCTATGACCCAACCTCATTGAATTCTGTTTAAGCGTTTGGAATCATTCACTGTATGGAATTCGTCACTGTCTATTTGAGAATCCATCGTAAGAATCGCCATACATAGGTGAGCGTCTGTGTTATTTAGTTTAGCACTAGATGAGTATGACATGTTTTATCTGTTGGGTGGATTAGGTTGTGTTCACCATCTTGATCTTCCTTTTAGTGAGTTGTGCTAGGAGTTTTGTAGAAATAATTGGTTGTAGTTGAAGAATATTTTGTTTTCCTCTAGTCTATTTAGGATTGGTTTATAAGGAAATTCAGGTAAGTTGAGGTTTTTGATTGTAATTGACTCAAGATTGTCTGATGGTTGAGCATTTTGTTGCTCCCAAAACCTTTAAAACATTTTCCTAAACGATTCATAGCTTCACAACTCATAGCTTCTACCATCACAAAAAGATGTATTTATACTCAAAACTAAGGTTTTGGGTGAGTTGGAAGCATTTCATGGGCGTGCTTTGTGGTATCATGGGTGTCCTTGTTGATGTTAGTCATGGGCATGCATGGCTGTGAGAAATTTCAAGCACTTTTCCTGCTTGATTTTTTCACATATATTCTTCATCTTTATGTATTTTCTTCTCACCTCTTACTCTAATTCTTCTTTTTCTTGTTCTATGAAGACAAATGAGTGTGAATCTCAACAAGATAGCTTAAAGATTGTGTTTTTGACTTACTTTAGCTCTTTCGCTTCTGAATTGTACATAAACCTAGCATTTCATAACAATAATCACTAAGTGTTATGAATTACAAGTATAATTAATTAAGCACATATAAATTATTAAAATTTATAATTATTGTTAATATATTAGTAATTTAATAGATTACATATAAAGAGCAGTTTAAGAGAGAAAAATCAATTTTTTTAAGTTTAAGAAACTTTAGGAATCAAATATAAGATATTTGACTTTATTGAAATAAAATTAAATTATAATTAGAGTTGAATTTAACTATAATTTAAATATTTAATTTTAGTAAAAATAAAACCTAAAGCTTTTCTCTATATATAGGAAATTAGCCTAAGGGAGCTAGTACTTTTGCTAATTTCCTCTTGTTGGCAGTTAGACAACATGAAAGGACACAATGAGCAGCCACATAACATAACCTCCATCGGTTATGTTTTTCTCAT
>JAOTIZ010000006.1:29032640-29044159 GCA_027123425.1 Erythroxylum panamense | reverse complement strand
ATAATAAAATTTACGTTTTATTTAAAACCTATTATTATTGTTATTATAACATTATTATTTTGTTAATAAATAATACTCTATAAATAAATATACACTTAATATCAAAGACAAAATTAATTTTGTCTGCGAATTATAATAAAATGGAATAAATTTTATCAACAAATAATTATGTTTTAATACTGTCGAGATCCAACTAGATAATAAACATTTATACATGACTTTGATGTGATGTTTCTTTGTCCAAGCCGCCTGCCAAGCGGCTTGGCTTTTTTTTTCATCTCCTTTGTTTGATGCCAAGCACGTGCTTTTAAAATTTGAAGTAAAAACAGCGTCGTTTAAGTTGGACAGGTGATCTGAACTCCTTTCTTTCGTCTCTCTTTATCAAAGCACCCTTTTCTGTTTATTTTAGTTCGGTGGGTCGTCTTATCTAAAGAGTTGCCGATTGTTTTTAATTCATCTGCTCAGAAATCAGAAGACAAAATTACCGAACAATGCCAGTTGAGCACTTCAGCTTAAAGGACATGCACTAGTGCTACGGATAAAATGAGACATAACCTGTGAAATCAATACTACCACCACCGTTAATTCGCAATTGCGTGTTTAAAGTGTATAACATGCATTCAAGCAAGCTTTTCCAGAACCTGCGTTGGCCACTATTATTAGATGAACTGATCGAATGTTAACATCAACTCTTATCACACACAAAATGCTGGTTTCTGCATAACTTCGTTACAGGACATCAAAGATTTACGGCTCCAGAAAACAAACAAACGTCAGAGAGAAACAGTTACATGAAGGTAGAAGGTTAAGTTGCTTTGAAATCAGTATAGGCTACGGCCAATCTATACTGTTGGAACTCTTTTAACAGTGTTCAAACATTTTCAATGGCATCATAAGATTCAAAATACTACCCTCTCCTTATGGAACATCAGCACTCTTAAAGACTTTCCCTTTGAAGTTTCAAGAAGCAGTCCATCCTTTTAGGGAGTGAACCACAGGGATATGCCATGGATAGAGCTTGCTCTCTCCTGGCAGAGCACAACCTCGAGATGCATGCCTCATCTTAAAGACTCCCAGCAATCCTTCTTTTGGGCCACCGTCAACTCAAGTTCAACAATTTTGCAGTTTAAGCATCAACCCGGGTGCTCAGGTTAGAGTTCCCGCTTTTTTGCAACTTGATCCAAACCAATCCCTCGCAGGAACAGTAAAGCATTGTCATTTTTCATCCATATGGACCAGGGAAACTTCATTTGAGCGCTTCCAGAAGAAAACCATAATAACTGCATGGACTATCTACAAAGTATAGGGTACCTTGTTAATCAGAAACAAGAACCTATGATCCCGAAGGATCTTCCTCTGGGGAAGAATCCCTTGATGCAAGCTCTTCCTCATCATCCTCTTCATAATATTCATAGTCAGTAGGGGTTGGTTGCCCATTAAGATCCACATTCACACTGTTTAACTTCCTCACAAACTGTCCTCGAACGCGTGGCCTTCTTTCAGCTAATTTTTTTCTATTAACATACCTAATCTTCTTATCAAAGCAGCGCTCCTTCTTTTTCTGTCTGAACTTGATTAGCGCTGCCTCTCTTCTATCTATGTTATTCAGTTTTGCATCAGAGGATGACGTACTTCCAAAGGATGGCCATGAAGGAGAACTAGACATTTGACCAGGTTGTAAGCATATGCCAACAGGGTAATACGGGAATGAGGCCATCCCATTCATATGAGGGGGGCATTGCTGAAGATGATTGTATTGAGGAAGAATGACTGAAGTAGCATGACTTTGCAGCTCATGCAAGTTCTTCTGATATAGTTGTGCTGATGATGGCATTATGACTTGATTCATAACCGCTGACATGTAATACGGATAGACATTTTGTGTAGATAAACCTGAAGCATCAACTGGAGATTCATTCCTTGGATGCATGAGCACCTGAGGAAGATTTTCTTCCTTGAAATTACTTTCAGGAAATTCTCTTGATAAAGGTGGGGTGCAAGATCTCTCAAGAGAAAGGGAATCTGGGATACTGGAACTGCTACGGAAGTCATCTTGAGAATAGCTCTCCCATGCTTCTCCCTTTTCATGTAACTGATTACCACTAGTCACCGGCGGACCATGCATTTTATCTTCCATTCTCAAAGTTTGAGGGATTTTGTCCTCGGTGGGAACAGACACAAGGGAATCATTCTTGGTTGTGCTTGATCTAACGTAAGTAAAGAAGGCAGATGATTCTCCAATCTTCAATTCACTCTTTTTTGGACCAGATGATACATGTCCTGCACAACAAATCTGAAATTTACAATTTGCCACTTTAAAATTCTAAGACAATAGCTAATGGGACCCAGAGTTATGCTTGAATGAAATTTGAAGTAACAACTGAAAAATGCCTAAGCAAGATCGTAGCATAACCCTTTCACCATTTTCACATATGACCTCAAAGACATAGAAGTAAATTGTGATGAACAAGCATGCTTGTGATCTTGAATGAACACCTGAAGATTAACAAGTCATTCCCTAATTAGGTTCACCAAATACTTGGTTACCTCTATTTCTTCTGTATGTTATCCCTGATAGCAAATCACCAGTGGAACCAAACAAAGTCAATACCAAACATAACATTGGATAAGTAGCAGTTGGATGATTCTGTAGTTAGTCACCTGCTCTGTGGTCGCTGATTGCTGGCACATCAGGTCGATACTCCTGCGCATGACTCAGTGGAAGTTCAACAGCAACAACAGCAGACTGAGACACAGAATCAACTTTTACATTAATAAAATTTTTGATAATTCTTAAGCCTTTCAGAATGCCTGACAAGCTGTTGGGAATGAAATCCTAATTCAACCCAATGAACTCTGCACATGACAGGTAGTCCGAAAAGGAAAATAAGCCATTTTGCAAAATTTCCTTGCTTCTGCCTTGTCCATGTAACAGAAAGCACAGAGAATCATTGATGTCTCTTGATTAGAAAGAAATTACAGAAAAGATAATTCATGCCTCCTACATTTCTATTAGTTTCTTATGTTAACTTCCAAGCATAAGTTGCCAAAGACAAGTACATTTTACAATTTGACCATGAACCATGTGCAGAAACAATAAAATTGTCTTGCAATTTCATTTCTCATCAATCTCATAAAGATATAAATGACTCTCAGTAGCATCGAGTGGGGCTCACCAGAACAACAAAGAGATAAACTACTTCACACAAAAAAGTATCCACAAGTGTAATTAAAACAGAAACGAGAATGCCAGTTTCAGAATTTAGGATCGAAATGCCGTCAGGAATACCAATCATACATTTTTTAAATATTATCTCTACATCATTTAAGGTTGACACGTGCAGACATATTGATAAAGAATCATGGCCCCAAAATCAGCTCAAATAATATTCAGGAGTAGTCTATCACTCCTCTTGCCCAATGTTTGCTTCAATAATACCAAATTTGAAATGTAGGATGCAGTAAGATGTAGATACAGAAGTTTGCTATTCCACCACAAGTAACTACGTGCCATTATGCTATATTCAACTCCATAATCTACTAACCTCATCTTCCTGATGAGCTGACACCCCCATTTCTGGATTTGTGCTCCTCCGAGACTTGTCATCTGTATCATCAGAGAATAGGGTAGTACTGTTTGTGTTGGCATCACTAGGATCTGATAACACCAGATCAAAATCACAGTTCAGGATGTTCTTCTCCACAAATCCAAGCTGCAAGCGCAAAGACATAAAAATACCTCCTTATTTGTTCATATACATAATAATTTAAGTTGATAACTACAAAAAAAAGAAAAAATAGAATTACAAAGACAGTTGCCTTGAAGATTTATGCATGAGACATACAGGTTGTTGTTAGTAGATGAAACCATACTACCCTAATTCTTGTGATCGAACATTCCATGACACGGGATAATGCTTCCATTTTCAATAACTTATGCTGAAGATTTACAAAAAGAATATGAGAATCAAGCTTAGAGCACTAGCCAGTGACCCAGGCTTCTGAACAAAATATTGATATCCCCCTTATTTATACCATGCAAACCCATGTTGCTATTTATGGAATCTTATGTTGATAACACTATATTCCGAGTGGAGCACATGCAAAGTATGCCTATAGACCATGAAATATATTACATTATTCTCTATGAAAACCACATAAAAAGTGACAAATGTCAGACCATCATATTCCCTTGATCTAAGGTTGGGTGAAGAGCAAGCGAAAGAGGAAGATAGAGAGAAAGAATAATAAAAAGACCAACTATGTAAGCAAAAGTAAACCAAACCATTCGCCGCCTTCTCCACATGTGTGTCCATATATTGAGTAGTTCATTAGTACGTAATGGCTTCACAAGATAGTCCGCTGCCCCTAACCTCAAGCACTTGACAACTACTGAAACCTCATCCTGCGCCGACATCACTTGTTCAAGGAAAAACATGTTAATATTGGGATTTGGAAAAATAATTGCAACAATAAAGATCAAAAGCAGATCTAACAAAATAAGCTTACTAATGACAGGAATGCGTCGAAGATCTTTATCCCTAGTTATGTACTTCAACATTTTCATGCCTTTTGTCATTGGAAGGTCAACTTCCGCAAGTATGATATCAATATCAGTTCCCTCGGCATTTAGTGCATCAATTACTTGCCTAGCTGATCGCACTGATGTAACTGTGTAGTCAAGGCAGCATAGGATCATTTGGAAAACGCAAAGCACACGTGTCAAGCTACTAAATTGTAAAGCATTTCCAAAGTGACAAAGATTGGAACCAGATGCAGAAAGAGACTCCTCATTATTTAAAAAAGTTTTGCAGTAGTTCAAACAAAACAGATTCTTTAAAGTTTTCTGCAACATAAACAAGTGTAACTGATCCGGGGATGTATTAATTGCACCCAAGCATGCGATAAACTAATGCAAGTTTGGAAAGCACCAATAAGACTAACTAGAAGTCCAAACATATGAAACAAAATTTTAACTTCTTAATCAAATAATTGAAATAACTCAACTTCTTAAGGGAAAATTCATCGTAGGCTTTTATACTAATGTTTTAGAAAATTGAGTTTAAGTGCTCCTACACTCAATTTTGTGTGCTGTTTACATCATTAACACATAAAAGACTCATCTTATCAGCACTGAGCTAAAATTTATTGCCATATCTTCAAAAAAAATGGCACAAGTTCATCATTTTTTTGTCAATGAAATCTCCTAGCCCGGCCAGAAAATGAATTCATGAAAATAGAAGTCAATGTCCCCAATTCTCTAGATTCTCAATCAACCATTCAAACAAGAGAAAAGAAACTCCATAGAACCAGGAACCAGTTCTGTTTTGACTGACTTTACAGTCTCTATGGGTGAAAATTCCACAACTCTGAGACATCTATTCCATAGAAAATCATTCGGTGTAGTCATAAAGAAATTCAAGACAACTAAATGAGCTGATTCAAGCATGTTCTATCCAAATCCATACTGGCTCATTCCAAAAAAAATAAAAAAAACAATTAGATCTTCAACAAGAAAAAGGCAAAAAGAGAAAACAAATGGAAAGCCGTCATATAAATTCAGGAAAATTAAAAGTACCCTGATAGGAGCATTTCAAAAGGAGAGTGAAAACCTCCTCGGAGCTCTTGGAATCATTATCACAAAGCAAAATCCTCACTTTGCTTCTATCTATGAACCCATCTCCACCTTTGCTGTTACCTCCTCCCCCCTCCTTGTTTAAATTATTCTCCTTCCCCTCCATTCTCACCCAATACCATAAAAGAACACAACTTCTTTCACTCCCCAGCAAAACCAAGAAAACCCCCAAAATTCCCGCTCACACAAACTCCCGAAACAAAGACAAATACTAGAGAACTTCCATTATATATATATATATAAAAGGCAGCCCCTTTCACCTAATACACAGATTTTAATTACGATTTGGATCAATAAAATTCCTAGAAACTGAGAAAGAAGCTCATACAAACACCAAAGTTTCCATATTTAACACCCCATTTGAGCTAGCTACGTCCCTACAAGGAAAAGCCGCTTTAGTCGGTATATCAGACGGTCAAGATCGATGAGAAGGTGGGGAGCAAATCCAGCGGCAGGATTTAGATCACCGGGGAGAGCAAAAAGGGGGAAGGGCGCATGTTAGCAAAAAAGGTCAATTCCCCAAACCCCTCCTCAATCGGAGCCACCGTAGCACCACCGCCCCAATAATTCTTCTATTTCTGTTTTCACGTCATCTCTAAACACTCTTTTCATTATCTTCTAATCTGTTAAGCTAAAACTAAAAGAGTGGTATTACTTTTTGAACTTTTTGTAATAAAAAAAAAAAACGTTTTTCTTTGGGTACTGAGTGTGTCTAACGTGCGCCATGGGAAAGAAGGGTGATGCAATGGAAATGGAGACGTGGCTTTGCGGATTCGGAATTTGGATAGTTTAGGTAGAGATATAGAAACGGCCACGTCATGTTAATAATTAATACACACAACACAACAATTGTTTAAGATTCTTATTTACCGTATTTAAAATGGAATTTACTATGTATGCTACATATAATTATTATATAAAAAAGGACCAAGCAAGAAAGAATGTCCAGTGTATGCGTTCTACCATGCCACCAATCACATTCCAGCACTTCCCTGCTGTGGGTAGGCTTTTGGTGGATCACGAAATCAGATAACCTCTGCCGTTGGATTTTGATGTGTTTTATTACGGTATATGCCCATGCGTTTATTTCGTTTTATTTCAAAATAAAAACCAAAACGAATGTTTATACTTCAACTCTTCCAATTACATGTTAGTTACATAATAAATAATACTATAGCAACAAGATACACTTGAACCTTTACTATTTAGTTTACTATAAAATTGTTGTATATGCTTAAATTGTTCCCAACGTTCTTATACTCTCCCGCCCCTCTTTTCTCGCGTAAACACGCATGCGTAGTAATAATCGTATTACTATAATGCCCACATAATTTAAAATTAAAGAGTATTTATGTACAATAACACCACACAATTTTATATTACACAACATTCATTTATCACATAATTTAAAATTTAAGAGTATTTATATACATAATTTAAAATTTTATGGTGTGATTGTGGATAAATTTTTGTCAAAGAAAAGAGGTAAAAATATAATAGTTGAAATATTTAGAATGAATTAATAAGTAAGTTAAAATTAATAATTTAAAAAAATTAAGAAATGTATAGTAACGAAGGAATTAAAAAGATAAATGGAAGAAATATGTTAACGAATATTGTGAAATTTATATAGAGAAAAGATAAAATTGTTTAGTAAAAGTTGATAGGAATATTTTAAGTACATAGTTAAAAATATAAAGAGAAATTTTAAAAAAAATTATACAAATTTAAGGACTTATGACCTAATTATAATTTAAAATTTTAAAGGAGTTATGAGTGTGACAATTATGACCTATGAAAAAATTAAAATTTAAGAGAATTGGAGAGTATTTGTGAATACATTATGTTATCAATGGTTAAAGAATATTGTTAAATATTAAAGCATGTGGAACAAAATTAAAATTTGTGAATATGAAAAAATTATTGGGTGGAAAATAAGTTAAAATATAAGATTTAGAATATTTAAAATGAATTAAAAAATAGTTAGTAAAAATAAGGAATAAAAAACATATTAAAAATCCATGAGTAACAGCTGTGACTTAATAAGTCGTACCCGTGACTGAAACTCAAATCCCTAAAACTGACATAATCTGTAACACCCCACTCCCACAAGACCCGAACCCGACATCGATGGTAATGTCCGAGTCCGTGCCCCGCAAGGGTGGCGTGCTAAAGCACTTAATCATTCAAAAGTCCACATAATTTTTTTTGAAATCAATAACACAATATGCAGAAATCGATACTCAAATTGGGCCTACATTCATTCATAAACATTTTCAATTAACACAATCAATTTTCAATAGCCCTTCGGGCCTTTCCACAAATACAAAACACTTGAGTTATTTTGAAATACAAATTTATACAAAAAGTTGCAGAATACACAATTCAATACAAAATAGAGAAATGCAATGCAGACGCGAACTGATTCCGACCTCTATCCTTCACTTGAATGCTGTATGTATACTCTCGTTGGCCTAACGGGATATTCTTCTAATCCTGAAAAATATTTACAAATTTTAGGTGAGTTTTACGAACTCAATGAGTGACCATCATCGATGGCTCACCCAGTCACATAACATATATCACAACTTAAATTCTTATCATCTCTTTTCTAACCCCATATGATCTCATAATATCCAATTCCCATTCATAGCTTAGCAATTTAAACATATGTACACATTTAGGCAAATTGCTTATTTACACAATAACCATAAATATTTTACCCACTTAGTTTGCTTGCCAAAACTCCAAGTCACAATTGTCTTTCCCTTTATTCTTGGGTAGGATTCTCTTGATTTCCTAAACAAACCAAATCTCATTCAATAGGAATCCACTTAAAAATCCCACAATGTAAAATCACTAAAATTGATTCTAGAACATTTAACCCCAAGCATTTTCTAAACTCCATAAACTAGAATCCTTTCAAAAATCTAAAGATTCAATTGATCATACCTTGATTATTCACCAAATGAAGAGATCTTTAACTCAATTGGAAGCTCTTTTCTTCCTCTACCTTATTCTCTTCTTGAACATCTTCAAAATCTCTCTTGAAGGCCAAGGAAATAAAAACCCAAGCTTGTTTTCTCATCCTTCTCTCTTTCATTTCTTTTTCATGTTTTCTCTCTCTTATCTCTTTTCTAATCCACTCATTTTGCTTCTTTAGAATCTTCTCATTCATGTTTTCTCCTTTATTTATAAGTAAGACAACACTTCTTCTTCCATTTATGCCCTTAATAACTGAGAATTATCTCATTTGCCCTTCCATTTATGCCTTATGTTTGCCAAAAGCACCCTTGCACATTTTGACATAACACTTTCTTCTAGAAAGTGTCCCCCATTGTCTTAAGTTTCTAATACTACCGAAATCATTCAATTTGGTTCAGTGATTCAAAAGATATACTTCAACATTTTTTTGGACTATTCTTGTCCATAACAGTATACTATGTACAACTTCCATCTAAAATTTAAACATCTTAGAGACTGAATTAGATTCCAATTTCTTCATATCATTCGTAGCTCCATGTCTCTAGTTTACCACAAAATAAAAATCATCTCATTTGGACCTCCACTGATCCAGAAAACATCAAAATACTGAAGTATGTTCAGTAGAATAACACCAGTTCATAATGCTTAAGAACATACTCACTATACCCGTCCCATGCTTTTCACCCAATCTTTCTCACTTCAGTTCATATGGCTACGATTCTTGGTAGAGATGTAGGGCAATGTCTTACGAATCCAATGGTTCAAGAATCAAGTCATTTGGAGGTCTAGAGAAGAAGTTATGGCCAAAAGAATCCAGCATATTCATATCTTTACTCGTATTGTACATGTCTTGGCGTAATTGCTATAACTCTCACTACAGATGTTAGATTGACTTTGTTTTTAGACTATTGGAAAGAGGACTCCGAGATATACAACTTTCATGAAGGCCTAGAAGACCAATTCTATCTTCTAACTATTGTATCATCTCACTTTTTGCATTGTCTTACTTTTGCTTCGTCTTACTTTCACTTCGTCTCACTTCTGCGTCTCACTTCTGCGTCTCACTTCTGCGTCTCACTTCTGCATCTTATTTTTAGCTCTTACTTTTGCCAGAATGTCTCCCCTTATAAGAATCATAATTTTTGATTCCGATGTCCAAAATTTTCATACTATATACCGTTGGAAAGATAAAAGAAAAATCTACAACTTTCAAAAAGAATCTTGGCTAAAATCTCTTTATATCAATCCCGAATTTGCCCTTAAACTCTGAGGACGAATTTTCCATACACACACCAACGTACTAGACCAACTCCATAACTTCATGAAATTTTGAGACTTTTAGAGACAGAACTGAAATTTGATGTCTTCATACAAAATATAGCCATATGTCTCTAGTTTAATTCAAATTAGGAATCATTTCGTTTAGAGAACTAGAGAAAACGTTATGGCTAAAAGACTGAAGCATATTCAGTGAACATTTTCCAGTTCACTACCAATTTTATTTCCAAATCTTTCCTTGTCTCAACTCATACCTAGATCACTCTTTCTACTTCCTCTACTTCTCACTTTCAATAACATCGCATTTGAAAATAATCATACCCGAAAGTTGTCAATGAATGCATGTGCACTTATTTTTGTGCAAAGATTTAATATTTATGTGCATGTATGCTAACATTAAGCATGAGCAAGAAAATGTATTTCTTTAATATCTCTTTGAGCCTACATGCATTGAAAATTCAGGTCCTAACCTTTAATATGGGGACGGGATGTTACACAGGTTGCCCTTACCTAAGGCCAACCTAAGTTTGGTCATATCTTAAATTGTTGAGTGTAGAAATTCCATTTGAAAGGTTGCATATGAATAGATATAATGATTGTAGATAAAATCCTAAATTCTCCAATTTATATAAGATTTTATTATTTTAAAGTCTACATTGCCAAATATATGATTAATCTGATTAATATTAAGATTATGATTATGTCAATATAAAAAGATAAATTATACAATTTTTAAAATATTAGGTCTTTTATAAATTTAAGAAACATTAAATTAAAATTAAAATTTTAGTATAAATGTTATAGATTAAAACAAACCTTCAATTAACATCAATTAAAATTAAAAATTAAAAGTTTGGGTATTAAATTAAAAAAATCTTAAAAAATTAGACACTTTTTAATACCTTTAATGCACATAAAATAATATAAATTAATCGTTACAGTGCACCAATCACACAAATAAAAACTCAATACCATAAACACATCCGGACATAATTTGTGTAAAAATTATGTAGATGCACTATAGTAATTATCCATCATCAATCACAAGAAACTACACTTAAATTGGTATCAATTTATAATATCATCTTATGAATTATAAGTAATTATCTTAAATTTTCATAAGCATCAAACAATTTATTTAAACTTGAATTCTTTAAAAAATTTCAACATATGATAACAAAAAATAATTCACTTCACATATACAATAACATATTTATTGCCTTCCACCCATTTAAATATAATTTAATTTGTTGATTTTGGACTGGTTCTCAAATAATCAAATTTAAAATTTTTTGTTAAATCTAAATTTTAATTCAATCAAACCATTTTTATCTGTTACATGGGAGAAGTTTAGAAATACACACCCTGACCTCTAACCGCTATATTCCCTCAATATTTCACAAGTCAATCCATTCGCATTGCAGATTGCGAAAGAGCTGACATTATCGAAACAATAGTGTTGAAGGAAATGTATGTTTACCATCAAAGAAGATCATGGGCTGCAGACCTCCACTTCATTGCGTTAGCATCACTAAAGCACTTATCCATTAATGGAGTTGTTGCAGACTTCACATACTCCAGGTGGTTTCTGTGCTCTACTTCGAGTTCTTCAACTCTTGCC
>JAOTIZ010000006.1:28995284-29014860 GCA_027123425.1 Erythroxylum panamense | reverse complement strand
TCCAAATAACTTAAGAAGTACTAAATAGTAAGAAATCCAATATTAACTAGGAATCTAAACTAAATGCTCCTGCATCACCATCTCTATTAATCAGCCAGTTTGGAAGGTAGAGCTTTCCGACGGCTTAGCAGTACATCATTCATTTGAACAATTTTATTCAGGAGTTGAATAATCTTCTGCCAATAAAACCATATTAAGTGAGCACGTCGAAACCATCTACAATTACTATGATGTAGTAACTACCAAATTTAACATCTTCAGCTCTCTCGTGTGAAAAACAATATAAATAGGACTTAGAAACCACATCAGCATCTGGAATTGGTATTCCAATTCACACCTGATATAGGTTATAAATTATAATCTTAGCAAACACCGTCCAACCGATGATGGGTTACAATATTACCATTAGCATACGAACAAACTGATGTTCTAGCTAGTTTCTAATAACAAAAGTCGATCGATAAATAATTCATATAGCCCTACTACTCCTAGATCAACTCGACGAAAGAGTACCATCTCTCACACGCATTTTCACAAGCACATCAAACAAAATTAATTTGGGAACTTTAACGAACATTAATTATCAAACAGTGAAAGAAATCATACCTCATCTTTCTCCTCAATAATCCGCAACAACTGCACCACTCGGTCCCTCCTCCGCCATCTCCGCCTTATTCGCAGCAACAACCACCACACCACAACCATCGCCGCCGCAAAAGCAGCGTTCCCGACCAACTTGATTGACCTACCATTCCCACATTCTCTACCACCACCAACATTGTATCTCATCACATACAACACAAAATTAACGACCTTTGAACGCAACACCTCAAGTGCCACACGTCCCCATCTGCGTGTCGTCGGAACCGTGGCCGTCGGCGGCGCAGGATCCGTATCCGGCGGCGAAGCTTTCACATGAGTCAACTTCGACGATAGCAACAACGATGTCGCATCTGGGTCGGCATCGAACTTTGATGGGATGAGGTTTTCGTGGTTGATTGGAGGAAAAACGGAGAAATCGTTATGGGCATTGGTATCGTTAGAAGAGTCTCTGACGACAACTAAGGGCCATTGCTTTGCAAGGGTTTTGTGGGATTTAGGGGAAATGGGATCCAAAGAAGAGAGGAACTCCAAGCCATTGAGGCCAGCTAGAGAGATGTCATCCTCCACCATTACCAACATCACATTGAAAAAAATTTGTAGTTGGAGCTCCTCAACTAGTGGACGCTGTTGTGTTATTTTACGTGTTATTTTACTATCAAAAAGTTTATTCGTGTTATTTATTAATAAATTATTAATAATTATTTTAACTATTATATAATTCCTTCTATTGTATTATAATAATTTTGTAAAATAAAATTAACAAAATATATTAATTAAATTATGTGATATTAAAATAAAATTATAAAAATAAATAATAATTTTAAAAATAAATATAAAAACCAAAGCCAATAAAAGTAACTATTTAACACTAAGCTGTAATACTAAAAGCTCTAATGTTTAATTTTTTACAAAAAGCTTTCATGCTTTTGTTTAACAATATTACTATAATGAACGAAGATAATATTTAACAAATACTATCAATCTTATGTTGCAACACAATGAATAAGATGATTGCTAAAGTTATAGGTGAAAGATTCAAGAAAGCATTGATGCATACAATTGACTCAAGTTAAGGAGATTACTTACGAGGAAAAACTATCTCATGGTTTAGGAGCTTTTAAGAAGTTACTTAAGGAAGAACTTAGGCAAAGACTGCCAATCAAAATAATTTTTTAAAAGGAATATGATTTTATGGACTAAAATTTCCTTCTCAACACTCTACTTGCATTTGGTTTTTCGATTCAATTCACCTAATGGATCTCTTAGTGTGTCACTACTCCACCATATGATATTCCTATAAATGGAGAGCTAACCAAAATAATTACAAGAGTTAGAGATTAAGGCAGGAGGATCTCCTATTTTCTTATTTGTTCACTCTAATAATGACAATACTAATTAGGTTGATAAAGATGACGATCGACAAAGATCATAGTTTTAAATTTCACTCTAAATATAAGGATTTGAGCATATCAAAATTGTCCTTTACAGATGACCTAATTTTATTCTCTAAAGGTAATTTTAGCTTAATATATGTACTAATGACAACTTTAAATACTTTCAAATTACTATATGAGTTAGTCATCAATAAACTAAAGAACTCCTTTATAGTTTCTCATAATGTAAGTGAAATAACTGGATGGTTAGCTACCTGAACAAGAATTTAAAACTCTCACCCCTCTATCTGTTATATGAGGGGACGTATAACTAATAAGAGGCCATCTTACAGGGGCTTCATGTTTATTCTAGAAAAGATGAAGTCAAGAGTCTCAAGTTATACCTCGTAGTGTCTATCTTTTACAAGTAGAATTAACTCATCAAACTCGTCCTTAATAATCTCTATATGTATTGCCTACACATATATGGTTCCTTAGAACCAATTCTAGATCTATTGAATAGTTACTAAAGAGGTTTTTATGGAAAGGAAAGTTGGAAAGCAACTACATGACCAAAATCAAATCTATTGAGGGCTACAAACACCAAAAGGAAAGGGGCCTAGGCATATTACCGATCAAAGTCATGAACCCAGTCTTAATGTTTAAAATGTCCTAGTTGACAAGGGTTCGTTATGAGTGTGATGAATTCATAAATACTACATAAGGAATCAAAGTGTTTGGTTATTCAAACCTAAAGCTAATTGCTCATGGACCTTACTCAACATCTTTAAACTTAAGGACAAGTTTAGAGGGCAATTTCAGCACCATATAGGAAAGGGGAGTAGCACATCATTTCGGCTTGACACATAGACAAATCTAAGAACCCTAGCAGATGTTTAGGAGCTCAATCCATTAAGGAACACCATAATAGCAAACAAAACAGAGCAACAAACCCTAACTACTTATGGGAATGATATTTAAAGGCTAGCATGTGCTCAAGCTCTCACGGTGACATTAAGTAAACATGGGGAAGAACAGGTCTGATGAAAAAGTAGCTGTAATGGTCAATTCATAAACAAATCTTGTCGGTAGTTGTTGGAAAGCAGAGGAACTAAAATTCCATAACACAAATTAATTTGGCAAATGTTGGGTTTTGATCATGCGTCACATGCATCAACTATCAAAAAACTCAATGCAAAATAAAACGAAACCTAGAAAATGCAGTATCAAACACGTGCCATTAGATTTAGTAAAACAAAACATTAACTTAAGATGTGTACCTTACAATCTCTTTCGTTCTTCATTGTCTTCATCTCTTCGGGTTGTCATAAACCACAATGACCAAAGAAGGACATCTCTAATGATATTCACACAAAGAGTGAAGCTTTAAATCTCTTAGGAAAAATGTTTAGCACACACACAAATTGCTAACTTTATGGTGTGTTCTTTGAGAGAGTATTTTAGAAGATGGTGAATACTTCACAAAAAAGATACTATGTGTTTCTTACAACTTTTGCACAAAAATAGAGTGTCTTTGACACCCTTTAGCCTCCCTCTAACCCCTAACATTAACGGAGAGTTAGTGAGAATTAAGTGGCTTTTAATCCCTCTTAATTTAGCATGAAAAGATTCATCCCTTTTTTAAAAGTTAATTTTGTCATCTTGCTTATTGAAGGGTAATTTTTTTCATCTTGCTTATTAAAGGGTAATTTTATCATCTTAAAGGGTAATTTTGTCATCTTACCTAATACGTAAGATTCACATGTATCATATGATTCACAATCAAATGATCTAAACTACCACATTTTTTTAGCTTAGTTTGCATCTCTCATATCTTAGATCCCCATCCAAAATCATTTTACTCATTCTTCGCATCTCCAATGCATGTGACCTATTAGTTTCTAAGTTATGTTGGCCATTTGAATTAACACTTAATTCAAGCAAGTCATAAGTAGTATTTAGCAACACATTATGACCCCCAATTGACCGAAAAGTCAGTAGTTTGACAGCGAACTCTTCCATAGACAATGTTCCCGTGTAATTCCTTTCACTATTTTATACCCCACTTGGTTTAGAGCATGGTTAAAGTGTCAACGCCTACTAGACTGACTATGTCACATCTAGCCTAAGTGATGTTAGTTCTTGTCCGCGAGGCTTATTACTTAATTGGATATGCCACTGAAGACTATCTTCATGACTTTTCCACTCTAGCCAGAGATTCCTAAATAATAGCCCTGACAAGAGACTGTGGATATCATCTCTTGCTATTAGGAGTGGTGAATCCTTTATTGACTACTTAATTACCTGTACTCAGTCACTACCCCATGAGCAACCTTTGAGAGACAACAAAAAATGGAGTCAAAATACATGATCAGTATCTAAGATATCCTTGAGTACCTCAAGTCTACAGATATTTACACCATTGCTATAATGAGACTATCATTGATACTAGAATAGATTATCTATAGATTGTCTCATGGTAGATTATCTAATGTACTTACTATTCTTAGCAAGCATCCACTTGTTAACTCTAAACAACTCATGCTTACAGCTTATGAGATCCACTGCTTGATCTAATAAAAAAGGATAACATGTGTTAGTCTGTCCAGATTAATAATGTCCCGTCTTGTTAATCCTATGACTAGGGATAATTTAGATACTAACATAATTACACATGATAGGAATCTCATTATCATGATCTTATCATGATTTCCTTCATGCTATGTAATGTATCAAGGACTTCATTAATTAGATTTAAGATCACTATCAATTCATAAAGAACATGAACATCAAATTAACAAAAATGTCTTTTTATTAATCATAAAATTTATACAATAAATGCTAAAGGAGATTACCTTTAGAGCACTTCTCTAACAGCACAAGCATGCTTTCCATATAGCATAATTACCTTATGGCTAGCTATCAGGGGAAAGTTAAGCTCACTCTCAAGATTGAAAATTTTCTTAAAGTGACTTCTTTGTGTGTGTTATGCAAACAAGCAAAGGAGACATTAAGTCATCTTTTCTTTGAGTGCCAATACTCATTCAGATTTTGTGAACAACTTAAAAGATTGAGTGATGCTTAGTTTCTATCCTCAATTTGGCAAGATTTAATATCTTGATGCAACAGGAATCACCACGAGGAGGAAGTAAGCTAGATAATATCCAAGCTAATCCTAAGCAACATAGTGTATAATATATGGCTAGAGAGGAATCCACAATCTTCAAGAAGGAACTTTGTAATATACAAACTTTGATCATCACAATTAGTAACACCACAAAAGAACAATTAATTGTTCACCAAAAGACTATAATGTATAACCAAAGCTTGACTTATATGTGAAGAATATTGTAATATCAACAAAGCAAGAGAGCACACACAACAATTGATTGAAAGGAAACATTTTTGGCTTGTAAGTCTTACAAAATGTCAATCAATAATCATCAAGAAGGTGAAGTAGACAGGGCATCACCATATGCAAGTAGATAGCAGTGAAACACAAATAGAAAGGAAAAGGAAGTTGAGTTTACTTAACTATAAAGGAAACATATGGTGCAAACACAGGAGCATAAGTTGCACCTTGATAACTCCAATCAACTTGAAGCATACAGAAGAGAACGTAATCACTTGTGTCTTGCACGATAACCAAAAGACTGAAACAATGGTTGATATGTGTAAAGATATTCGATTTTCATGTGTGGGCTTCTGGATGTTGTTGTGAGCTTTAAGCCTGGACTGCTTTTGTAAGCATATTTTTAGCCTAGATGAATGAATCAATTTAATTTCTAAAAAAACATAACTCTTTCTTACCTTTAGTGGGATAGAAACTTTGAGGGTTTATTGCTAAAAAAAGTTAAAATTAGATTAGATTTGATTTAAAGTCAACCCTCAGCCAATGTTCATGTATAGTACTTTCAATTTGATCTCCATTTTGTCAAGGGACAATGGACTTGGAGACCTTACATATTTGATTATAGTTGTATTGGAAAGGGTGTGCTATAATGCATTTGAATTAAAAAGATAAGCTAAATGTATCTAAAATTGGAAATCTCATTTTATATTAGAAGGATGAAAGCACATAAATAAACTAACAAAACAATATAATATATCAATTATACAAAATTGAGTCTAATTTTTCTGAAGTAGAAATGGTAACAAGAAAGTGAGAAAAGTAAAAAAGGAATTATCTTGGGAGCTCATTAGGGATTCAAGATCTCACATTTTGATCCTCTTATTTATAATATAATGTTGGTCTTTTTGCTCATTACAACATCGTTTCTCACTTGTTAACTAAAAAAGTTAAATTGAAAGTTAGTAATGGTCATCATAAAGAAACAACATATAAACATGCAAGGAAAGAACCTCTGAGTGAAGAATTGAGATTTAGGAAAAAAGACGTAGGAATGTCCATTAAGAGTAAAATTTTTTAGGGCTAATTAAGTTTTCATAAATTGATTTTTTTTAATTATTAAATAATAAATTCCATACATGGTATAACTATATTATGTGGCAACCAAGTGATAAACATATAAATTTGACATGACTTTCCATGTCATCTAGTTTAATAAAAAATTTAACATCAATTTTTTTTCACAAACTAAAAGTTGAAGTATTTTGGCATCACTTTTAAAAATTTGAACTAATATAGCAAAATTGAGTAAATTTTGAGACTTCTTTTACATCTAATCCTAGAATAAGCAATAAATCATTAAGATGTTAGTATGAGTTTGAGTCAATGTTAACTAGAGAGTTAACATACATGCTAGTATTGTAATACATTGAAATTGTGAATATTTTATTACTATGTTTTGATAGTTTTAGCTAGTATCTCAAAATCAACTAAATTCCAAGATTTTAAATATAATATATTTTATAAAAAGTAAATAAATAAGTTGACTTTAACCAAATATGGTAATATAATATATGCAATATGCCATGTTTAATTATTGTTTAATAGAATACATATTCATATAATAAAAAGCATTCCTTACTAGATAATTAATTGAAATTTATCCAAGACATAGAAAAAAGATACCTAGTACTGAATAGTTATGAGATATCCTATAACCTAATTTGCAAAATATTAACATAGAAAAATGATACATAGCAAAGAAATCTTCATAACAAATAAGAAAGTTGCTCAATCTAAATTTAGACATATTTGCTAGTATGTTTATTCAAACTATCTGAATAAACATATAATTTTGAAGCTTAATGAAAGGTAAGGGAGTTTACAAAAATATAATGCACATACTAGTTTTTTTTTGTATGCAACATACAATTTGTAAAATCATAATAAAAAGGATATTTATACAACATGTGACTTGAATAAAACAAAGTAAGCATGACCTATTTATTATGTTTTTAACTAAATGAATGCTTAAAAATTGATGATACATGATAAATATTTTTAAAAAATCTATTTGAGTTGGATTTATTCATGAATTTGTTATTTATCTCATTAGATCCCAAAATTATGGTTAATAAAACCTCTTAAATTACAAATTTTTTTATCACAAAGTGAAGTATAACGAGAGTGCATTTTAAGAGTTTGAAAGTGGATACCAAAAAGCTTTAGGTTTGTTAATACAAAAAAAGATCATCCCTTTTTTGTTGGTTGTATCTAGTGATAATTTTATTTCAATGCTTCCAATATTTATTTTGTGCACTTAATTTCTTCATAAATATTGTTAGAGCTAATGACACAACTAACTAAAATAGTTACCACGTCAATATTAGTGGGTAATTTTATTCTTAAAAAATTTAATGAAAGTGAAATCATTACTGTTAAGAAGAAAAGGGTAAAAAAATATTCTTCTTAGATAAAGTTTGTCAAAATTTTTGAATAGCAAAAATGGAAAAGAAAAAATGACCAAAGAAAGTAGTTAAAAGGGTTAGAAGCTTATTGAATTAGTACAATTTGGCTCTATTTGATATATAATATTATTAATAATATTATCAATGAAAATTCACCATATCAATCTAAAAAAAGTTGGAAGCTCTTCATCTAGTGAAGAGTTTGTCCAACATATGAACGACATTTATATCAATTAAAAGAGATGAGTAGACGAAAAGATTATAAACCATCTTAACATGTTTAAAAGTCCAATGCATTAAATACATAAAGTTGATGTCAACATTGAAGAAGGGGATAATGCATTTTTAGTTCTTATTTCATTTCTTAAGGCTTATGATAGTTTGATTACGACACTGTTATATGTTAAGAATATATTAAATCCCAATCATGAGAAAATTTTTTCATTATTTCACATAATTCGAAAGAGGAGAAAATTTGTAGATGAATAAGAAATGAGTGTTAATCCTTGATGACATTTGAAGGGAGATGAATTGTGTTTATTCACTTTTTACTATATTTGTAAACTAATGAATGAATTATTTATTTTAATGTATGGTTATTAAAAATTCATATAAAAAATTATAGCAAACACCATAATTGTAAAAGAGAGTGGGAAAATAGAGATAAAATCAATTTGTAATGAATTGGCCAATTTGGCCAAATAGTCCTTAACTTTTATCCATTTTACAAGCTCCACTTAGAAGTTAATATCTTAATCCTTCAATGGGTGAAGAGTAGCCCTCCATAGAACATCTTCTTTATCATAAGTGAGGAAGAAACCTTTACAAACTTCTTGCCTTGTCATAGGTGAAGAGAAATTCGTCGAGCCATTATGGAAGGAAAATTTGCAAAATATGATCCAATTTATCATAATTGATTAGTTAACATATTGATTAACTCTATTTTGAAATATGGAAATAAAATCTTGGTTTATCCAATTATCTATCCAGTGACAAAAAAGATTCAATAAAAGAAAAAAATCAATTATCTGTTTTTTTCAAGTCTTATTCAAGGTCAAAAGGAACCCTCAAAAAGTGTACTTTAAATAATTTCTTCAATTGTAATAATTACACAATCATATAAATCAAAAACTCCCTTTTTTGTACTCACACTAAAAAATAAGGACTTATATATGCTATGCCATGTAAATATGCACTCTTTAGTCTCTTAAGGTTTTTAGTAACTCTCTAATATGCTAAAGGTTCTTTTCAAAACTCATTTATGCTCTATTTATACTCAAAACTAAATGAAAATGGTTATTAGACACACAAACTATCCATTATAACAAATAGTATTGTGGCATGTTTAGCTAACCAGATGCTCACTTTCAAGCTTACATATTCCCTAGCCTAATAGACATCACCTAGTATTTAATTCTTTTCTCCTTTTTCTGGTAGCAATCTAAATCCTTAGGCTAGTTGAACCCTTTGCAAAATCTAAGTCAAACTTTTCAACTCCCAAATCTTTTCAAACATAAACACACCCATTTGATGAAAACTCGATTAAGAAATACTTCAAAAAAATTGCAAAGTTAGTTTGAATATCAAAATTTCTTTAGAGATCAAAACAATTTACCTTTTAATTATGAAAAGATTTATATTAGGCTTATATACAAATGATCATGCAATAATTAATCCTCCAATTCATTGAAATGACTAAGATAGAGTCATTAAAAAGATTACGATAATTTGTTTAAATCTTGATATGCTTGATTCTTCACTTGAGTTACCTTAAAACTTTCTTAAGTTGTAAATGTGCTCTATTTTGTCCATTTTTCTATTATTTGATTACTCAATTTATTTCAATGAGCTCCTTTGTTTACTTGCCCTTTTGTTGAACTTCATCTTTCACATATTACATATTTCTATTATAATTGATCTACTAATGTCACTAAAATTAAATTCCTTAATAATAATATATTTTATTAACATCAAGACTATAGTATAATAACTTACTTAATCTAACATTGATGATGGTAATGTAATATAGAAAAAGAAAGTACTCTCCTTACACCCTCACGGTACACATATTAATGGGCCAAAATTTTTAATTAAACAAAATTTAAAAAGTTTATTTATAACTAATATGTAGATTTAAAATATATTTTATTATAATATTATAAGTATATTTTATAGTAATTATGAAAGTTCATGACTTCATAGTAAGTATTATTAATGGAAATATTTTAAAATAGTGGAATTATATCAATTTCATATTCTCATTCAAGTTAAAGTAGAGATTTCTAAATTTTTTTTGAAAAGTAAAAAAAAAATGTTTTGCTTACATATAGTTATGAGTTTATTATTTATAGCATGAAGTGCCAAAAATATTGTCAAGAAATTTACGTCTTTTTTATTTTCTTCTGAGCATCTTAAAAATTTCTTATAAATAGTCTATATAATTTAAGCTTCAAATTTATCTTAAAGACATGTTATGGGTTGCAAATCATTTGCAAGAAGAAGTTAGATATATTGAGAGTGTATTTGAAGAAGTTGAAAATGAGTGTGTAAGGACTTTAGATTGATTTTGAAAGAAAAGTATGTGAAAATACAAAATAGACGGTTTTGTTGAATCATATAATATTATTGGCGTGTGTTCCTAATCGTCTTCTAATCTTTTTTCGTTATTTATTTATTTATAACATTAATTTTATTCTGATCCTACCAAAATTTGTTTAATTTCCTAACAATCAAAAAAAGAAAGGAAGAGATGGAGGGTTAAAGGTACTTGCAAGATACCATCTCACTAAATTTCGTATCATTGACAAAATGAAAAGTAAGCAAGTTGTACGATTTGATCAAATTTCATGGAAAAGTTGGAAGCTTTGATCAATATCAGGGAAATCAACTTTTGCCAAGCCGAAATATCTTACTGCTGGGATTGTTTTCCAGTGGAAATAGGTGTTACCTCCCCTGAATTTGGCAAGCATGAGGCAGTGGAGAGCCCACAGTCACTGCAGAGTCGTCGTTGACAGAAACGGAGTCAGAAGCCGAGTTCATATCACTTGGCTTTTCTAAAACAATGAGATAGGCACTCTTATCTTCAGGTGCATCAATCTGTGAAGACGCCTCTTGAAGTTGCAGAGCATATTCCAAGTTCCACAGGATATCTCCCATTCCGGGTCTGTCTACACCATGTTCCGCCAAACATTTCTCCGCAGCTTCTACGTATTTTTTCAGTGACTCCGGAGAGATTGTCCCCGCAATGTGAGGATCAATTATCTTCTCAATCATTCCCTTTCTGTGCCAGTGCATTGCCCAATCGGCCAAATTAACTTGTTCCCTAGGCAACTTGGGGTTTATCACAGGCCTTGCGCATAACACCTCAAAGAGTACTACTCCGAAAGAGTAGACATCAGATTTCTCAGTGAGTTGTTGCCTCCTGAAATACTCTGGATCAAGATATCCAAAGCTACCCTTCACTGCGGTGCTTACATGACCCTGCTCCATCGGTGCATCCTTCGAAAGGCCAAAGTCGGATACTTTTGCGACGAAGTTCTCATCGAGAAGAATATTTGTGGTTTTTACATCACGGTGAATAATGCCTTGTGCTGCACCAGTGTGAAGATAATGCAGGCCTCTAGCAGCACCAATGCAAATCTCTAACCGTTGTTTCCATGATAGTGGAGGCTTGTTTGAACCATAGAGGTGATCGCGAAATGGACCATTAGCCATGTATTCATAAACAAGAATCATCTCAGATTGTTCATCCGAGAAGCCAATAAGAGATACAAGATGGCGATGCCTTAGCTTGGACAGCATTTGTATTTCTGTCTGGAATTCATTTATGCCCTGCTCTGAGCTCGGATTTCCTCTTTTTATAGCAGTCCTAGTTCCATCCTCCATCACTCCAAGATAGACTTTTCCAAACCCACCAACACCAATTACTGCCTTTTCATCGAAATTCTGTGTCGCGTTCTGCAATTCATGTAATGTGAAGTACCTTCCGAGACCTTGATTAGAGAAGTAACTAGAGTGACCACTCTTGCTCTTCCTGGAACCAAAGATGCTTGATCTCCTAGTGCTGCTCTTACTGGAAAAGAAACTCGACTGACCGGCGTGGAGCGGGAGGAGCCATGATGAGAAGCTGTTACGTCTCTGCCAATCTTGGGGCCTCTTATGCCAACGTACGAAAACTATTGCAAGTAGAAACATGGCTGTTGCGCCCATTGCAAGGCCAATTCCTGCAACAATCTTCATTCTTTTTCCTCCAGAAGATACATCGGCGGCGGCGCCAAATAAACCACCCAAGTTCCCCTCCGGATCACTCATCTTTATAACCTCCAGTCCGTTGAGAATAGCGTTAGGCGTGCCCGAATCCAAACCAGAAGCAGGACCAACCTGAATCCTGACAGAGCTATTCTGTATAGATGATGCATTGAGAATAAAATCTATGTAGTATGCAGTGGAAAGTGCATTGTTGATAGATGAGAGGTCAAGACCAGACATGCCCATCAAGTTGTTTACATACACATTGAAGTACAAATCATTAAGGGCCTTGCTCACAATGTCACAGAAGTGCAGTCTGATCAAATAGGAGAATCCTGGATGAACATTCATCTCCCAGGTGAGATTGAAATTTGGTTGCAGTGTTTCGGAATCGGCCATCTCATCCGCAGTTGCGTAAACCCAGTTAGGAGCAATGTAAGGAGTTGCACCACTCTGTGGATATTTGACTACACTAGGATCAACATACACATTTTGAGCCCCTTGAGGAAAGGTATTATGCGCAACATCAGAGAACCACGTTCTTGACAACGTATCATTTTTCGGAGTTATCACTGGCCCTCCAACATTCAACCTATAAGAAACCTCGAATGCATACTTGGACAAGCCATTGAAAGTGCCACCTTGAGGAACCGTTGAAGCTGTGTCGGAAATAAGACCGTCAGGAGCCGAGACCACCTCAATGGCATTGACAAATGCAAAAGAATCTTTCTGGGGCTTGAAGACAAGAATTAATCTGTCACTTGCAACATTAACTAGATATTCCTTGAACGCCGATTTTTTATCATTTGACACAGAGAAGTCTTTCAAGAGAACAAATTTGTCTGTGCTGACGCTGAAAACTGCACTGGTTAGATTGTATTGGGGATGAGGAAGGGGGTAAAAGTAAAGACGAATCCAATGCAACCCTTGACAAGAGATATGAAAGCTATATTTTGAAACCACGAGCAATATCCTTACAGTGCGGTATAAAGGAAGAGCTGTGGGTGGAGTAGAAGAAGAAACTGGAGATATATTTGCGGGAATGGAATCGACTGAAACTTTCACATCTTCACTGGTTTCAAGATAGTTTCCGGAGGAAGAATCGGACATGAAGGTTCGACCATCGTCAAGATTGGTATCTTCTGATGATCCGCAATCAAGCAGATGTTTATCAGGAGGAGTATATGAATCAAATTTTGCATTGGCAAGAATGATGAAACAAATGAAAAGAATGGGAAGGGAGGAGAAGGGTCGAGGCCTAAACAGCCTGTGATTCTCTCCTCCCATTATCATGACTCAGTGTTAATGGGGGCGAAACGGTGCAGTTAAAGGGGAGGAGATGAAGGTACTGGTGGTGTTGACCGTGGAGGCGACATTGGTGGCCGAAGGCTCTGCAAAAGCAAAACAAATTACCTTCTCCTCCAGAAAAGGAGGGACTAATGTGATGGTTGTGTGATGAATGCGGGGCGATAAAAACTGCTGCTTGATGGATGGATATGTGAGTTTTAAGGAAGAGATGAAGAGGAATTGAGATAGTTGGAAGCCAGTAAGTGAAGAACGTGCAGGTTGGTCTGGTGATGGTACGAAGATTGGTTCTTGTTAGGGTTGTTTGTTTTGTTTATGTGTTTTTGGTGGATGGATATGGCGGAAGAAGACTTGGTAAAGAGACAGAAACTTCTGTTTAACTCGGAGTAGCGACCTGTGCGTTGGACCTTTAAAGCCTCTATTGCTTCTCTGTCTTGGTGTAACTACGTGCTAACTAACAGCAAGTTCATGTCCTAATCCTGTGTTGTGCAGCATGATTTTTTCATACGCTATTTTAGTCCATATTATTGTTCAACATGCAGTTACGATATACGCTTATTAGGAAAGCCATCAAACTTTGGAATAATGAATTTTGTTTAGTTGTTGAATATGGACATGTTAAGCATTAATTCTGAATGCTAATGTTGCTATTCTAACTTATTCAATTGCAGTTGCTGATAGATGTTCTAAACTACTAAAAGATGATGTTATTGCAATTCTCAATCTTATAAATGCAAGGTTTTTAACTTTTAATATTGTTTTTTAAGTTGATGATGATTTTCACAAAAAGAATAGGATCCCAAGAGATGTGGAAATATATTTGACCTCTGCTGCAATATACAAAAGCTAGGACCTGTACAGCTAATATCAATACATCATGCTTCCCTGTTCACTGTTCAGCCGTTCTGAGATCTTATCCTCTGTCAACATTGAGTAGAATTTATATAAATTATTATTGTCCTTAAAGAAGAGGAAGTAAGTTAACTGAGAATTGTAATTGTCGTTGAAAGAAAACAGAGTTTTAGCAAATCCTCCTAACCACTATTGGCGTGGTACTGGAGATCAGCGTCAGTGTTCACACGAACATTAGGCCCCAAAGAAGTGAAATCTGTGCTGCTGAGCCTGAGCCTGAGCTGGGAACATAACCGGGTCCAAGTTTTACTTGCTCCAACCCAAATCCAAATGGCCCTTTTTTTTAGAGGTTTTAGGCTTAACCCCTTCCCGTAAAAGCCCATTCACCTAAACCTATTTTTGGGTCATGCGCTCACCCAGGCCTAGGAAGTTTCATTAAATCCAAAATTATTTCTAAAGTAAAAACTAAATCCCTGTTTGCTAAATGACTTATCAGCCTTTTTTTTAAGTGGATTGTAACGATTTAATTGTTTTATCATATCAAACCACTTATAATTATGTTTGGTAATTAGCTGAAAGAAAACACTCCTAAATTAAGGGATTAAAATACTATTATATAAAAAAATTATTACAAATTACTCAAAAAGATAGAAATAAAGATTGAGGTAGAGATAAAGATAGATATAAAGATAGAGATAGGGATAGAGGTACAAATAAAGATAGATAGAGTTAGAGGTAATAATTTTATTATTTAAATTTAATATTTTTAATTTTAATTTTTAAAGTTGAATTAATATCAAATTTGAGTCAGAATATCTAAAGAGTTATCATCACATTATATACATCTTCCTTTAACTTTGAAATGACAATATCAACTTCTTTTACTCTATTTAAATTCTTATGAGAATATTCAAAGAAATACTAAAATATAATAACCATGTCCTTATAAATCCTTTTTTAATATAAAGTCATGCTCTATAAGCCATTTCATATATAAACAACTAATTTTAAACAATTAATTTATCAAACATCTTTAAATAAATAATTGATATTATCTGTTAATCAAATCAGCTATATTATCGTTAATAGAATCAACTAACAGCTAATACAATCTATTAATTACTAAACACGCCTAAATATGGCCATGCAAAGCTGATTAGTTCAACAAGTTAATCGAGAGAACGAAACAATTAAAACCTCTTAATTAAAATCAATCGTTTTAATTAAATCGCTTCAAATTTAGACTTTGGGATAGTTTTCTATTTCACCAGAGTTTTACAAAAGACTATTTTCTTTTTAAGGCTTCTCAATTTTCACTAAAAGTTAAAAAAAATGGATAATTTATTTCCTTATTCTTTATTTCTTCTACTCATTCTTTTTTCTTCATTTATTCTCAAGTATTATTAAATTATATTTTATTTTTATATTTTGAGATAAATTATAATATACTTTACATAAAATTTGAATAAAGTTTTAATTATGAAATTGTAATATGATATATTGTTAATTCTATTATTAATATTATTTACTCTATTCTATATGAGAATACATTTAAATTATAATTGATAAAAAATAATGTGCTATGTAGCTACCTTTACTTAGGCCCTGTTTGGTAATCAGCAGATTGCATTAGCTGTTAGTTGATTTTATCAGTGATTAGCTAACAACGAATTAATATAACTAATTTCACTAACAGATAACATCCGTTATTTATTTAAAGATGTTTGATAAAATTAACTGTTTAATATTTACTATTTATGTGTAAAATGACTTATAAGAGTATGACTTATTTTAATACAGTTGGTAGCCTAATGTATACCCAAGTATGCACTAGACCAAACATTACATTTGTTGTTGGACTTCTGGTTAGATATTTGGCCAACCTAGGAATAGCCCACTAAAATGTAGTCAAATGAGTGTTGAGATATTTAAAGGAAACTAATGATTATTTGTTTACATTAAAAAAATCAACAATCTAGATCTTATTGGCTATATGGATTCAGATTTTTCTATTTATCCAGATGATATAAAGTTCACATCAGGGTAAATCTTTATGTTAGCAGATGATGTAGTATTGTGGAAGGGTGTCAGGCAGACATTGGTGTCCTCTTTGACTATGTTTTCAGACTTTGTGGCATGTTATGAGACTGCTACACAAGTAGTTTGGCTTAGGAACTTGATTTTTGAGTTGTCTATGGCTTATTCAATGACTAGACTCATTCAATTATATTGTGATAATCTTTCTGTTGTATTATTCAGTAATAGCAATAAGAACATCACAAGGTCTAACCATTTGAAAGTCAAATATTTGACCATAAAGGAATTGATACGGAAAGGTGACATTGAGGTGGAGCATTTAAGGACTGAGGATATGCATATTGATCCTTTAACTAAAGGACTTCGCCCACTTATTTTTTAGAGACATGTATATAACATGGGTTTACTGAAGTCCTTAGACACTGTTAGTTAGGGATCACTATATTTCCTCTTGATATGTTTATATGTTTTTCATGTATTATGATGGTATGTTTTGTCATCATAGATGATCATGTTTTTTGCTCTCAGTCATACAGGTTGTTATACATTCTCATAATATAGGTGAAAGTCTTAAGATCAATGTCGATTTTAAGCATTGTTACACATCATCGGACGTATATATACAGATTAACCTTTAGCCTATGTTGTCAGGATACACATAGATATACGTGTAAATTCATGGTTTTGATATGATATAAGAGGATACAAGCACTTAATCCCATAAAGGGTTTTCTCTAATGTGGTTTAGCATTCAGTGTGAGAAAAACAAATTTCTTTAGTGCAGTTTAGTATAATGTTTAAAGAAATTAAGACCTAAAAAAATATAATATATTTAAAATCATACAGGTATCATCCTAGTTTATCACACTTCTTTTTCTCATTTAGATTAGTAAGGTATTAGATATGTATGATTTTATTGGTTCTGTATTGTATATGACACATGAATTTGATATCTTTCGATATCAAAAGCCTTACGGGACAAAATGATGAACTTTCATTATCTTTGGATTGAATAATTTTTTAAATTTGTTCGACCTATACATTGATTTGGCTTAACCGTTTTTACTGGTTTTATTGTTGTTACAACTTCTGTAATTAATTATTGTCCAAATGGATTTGGGCAATAATTAATTATGATTTTAACGATCTTATAGTTAAACGATTGAAATTTGTATGGTTAAAGATAATAAAGAAGCTCGATAAGGATTTGATTTAATGGGGCTAAAGTCCAATAAAAAATGGGCCTTAATCAGTGTAGGTCAGACATGCATTAGGCCTGTGATGGGAAGACCTAATACGATTACTATATGTCATTGTTAAGATCTCCTGTTCTCTACTTAAGTAAATCGTTAACATTCGGATTCTCTAACTTGTTAAGAGGCTCACACGTTAAGAAATATACAAAAAACATTAACGACATTCGGTTAAGCAATTTTCGTAAACATTGTCAAGGAAGTTCAAAGGTTTTGGCATGAAAAAGGTTGTTCAAAAAGATAGAAAGTAAATAAGGTATTTTGCACATTTTCTCTATTTATTCACTTACACGTTTGATCCTAGGCGCGTAACTAAAGTTCGTGTTACACATTACGCATTACAAAATATTCTTAAGTTGTCCAAGTATAAAAACCATATTTTGGTAATGCAATTATATTGAATTTTATATACTTAAATAAATGTAATTATTTTTAGTCTACAATTCTTTTAAATTTGAATTAATTTTTTTATACAAATACGAACTAGTGTAACACCCCACTCCTGTAAGACCCGGACCCGACATCGATGGTGATATCCGAATCTGTGCCCTGCGAGGATGGGATGCTACCTCTCTTAGTTAAAACACAGTACCAAAAATTTTGTTTTGAAACAATCATACACTTACATATATTGTCGGAACCCG
The DNA here is from genome assembly GCA_027123425.1 of Erythroxylum panamense. Lineage (NCBI taxonomy): Eukaryota > Viridiplantae > Streptophyta > Magnoliopsida > Malpighiales > Erythroxylaceae > Erythroxylum > Erythroxylum panamense. The sequence continues at coordinate 28,996,728 of JAOTIZ010000006.1, read as the reverse complement.
ATCCTGATGACCGGACCCCAACTGTTGGATCCCGTTTCCAAGACCCAACTGCTTAGACTTACCTCTAACATTCTTTCTCTGATACCACAGATGTTGGATCCGAGACCCAACTTCCGTATGTCTTACACTTAATCCTTTGCTTATAACCTTGCTGGATTCTTAACTGCAACTCCACCTTCGAGGTGGGTGCACACTACTTCAACATCACAATTACATATTGACTTGTTCATATCAAATATAGCTTAAAGCCTCACGATCTCATAGAGGCAAGAATCACCTTAATCGGCGTTATAAAACTCAAGATATGCATCATAAACCTAAAAGAGTTCATACTCGAAACATGCCCCCTCAACCGACCCTTACCTTGCTTTTATTCAAATATTTTCTATTTAACTCCAAATGTTACCAAATTTTGTGGAAAGAAATATACATGTCTTATAAAACTAATGGTTCAAGCCTCACCTCAATTGGAGGTCATATGAGGGGCTTATGCCCAAATCAATAGACCATGCTCACTTCTAAAATCAAACTGAAACTCTTTTGGTGCGATTCTCATAACTTTTAATCTAGAGGTCGGATTGTGTTCATTCTTTCACCATTTGAAATTAGACATCTAGATCTACAACTCTCATGAAGACCACAAAACGAGATTCGGCCTCTAACTATGCCCAAAACAATTAACTAACAACTTGAGTTATGCTGGAAACTAGCCTATAAGTCGACTTATGTTGAACAAGTCGACTTATCGAGACAAATAAGTCGACTTATCACTAACAAGTCGACTTATGGGGATCGGAGACCAGTAAGTCGACTTGTGTGGACCAATAAGTCGACTTGTGACTGTCCAGAACTTGATCCTAACCCTCTACACTCCCTCTTGACTTAAATTTAACACCATGAACACTCCTAACCTTTCTAAATCTATCCATAACATCATGAACACTTCTAATCCTCTCAAATCATTCATTCCACTCTCAACATACTATAATCTCACCTGTACTAACATCATCCTCCTACTCACATGAATTTCAAAGCCATTTCATACAACTTTGGAAACTATGCTTAAACATGGGAATAAATGGTTGTGAAAGACCATGGTAAATCATAATTCATGCATTTCATTTACATTCAACACAAGTAGCTTACAATGCTTTAGTGGGCATTTCAAGCCCTTTTACAACATGGTTCAAAACACATTTTCAAAATGCTACTGTTTTCTCAAAATGCATCTAAAGCATTGTTTACAACAAAATCATGAAATACAAAGACAAAACACTAAGATCTTGGAGTATGCCTTGAGCTCATTCTTCGAGATCCAGATCTGCACCTGGAGATGGGACGGGAAGGTGGGGGTGAGCTTTCGCTCGTGGGTAACACGTTTATATTTATACTACTAAGCTGAATCTATTTATTACTCATACTGTTGGCAATATTCTCATCAACA
>JAOTIZ010000006.1:28934498-28955323 GCA_027123425.1 Erythroxylum panamense | reverse complement strand
GATACTGACATAATTGCACATGATAGGAATCTCAATAGTATGATCACATCATAATTTCCTTCATGCTATGTCATATACCATGGACTTCATTAATTCGATTTAAGATTAAAATCAATTCATAAATATGAACATCAAATTAATGAAATATGCCTTTCCTTATTCAGACAAACATCTTTGTACAAAACGCGCTAAAGGGGATTGTCTTTAGGACACTACTCTAACACTCTTACAATGCATAAGTCGACTTACACTTACACTCGGTTGCTATTTTTGCCTCTTCATTTCATGACTTGCAAATCTTCTCCATATGTCTAATTTGTCCACATTTTTTGCATTTAATATCAGGCCGCCACCAACATTTTCTCTATGGCTGATTTGTTTTTTTGCAATGTGGGTATGGTGGAATGAATCATCATTGTTTTTGTTGTTATTTTTGTCAATCTTGTTGAAACTTTTGTTTTTGTCTCCTCCTGATTTTTTTTCTTTTACTAGCAGAGCACCTTCAATGGTTCCTTCTTCTCTCATCATCATCCTTTGTTCTTGTGCCTGTAGTGTATTTACTAATTCTGCCAAAGACATGTTTGATAGATCCTTAGCTTCTTCCAATGTAGAAATTTTAGATTCATATTTTTCAGGTAAGGTACAAGAACTTTTTGCACTATTCGTTCATCATAAAAATCCTTACCTAATAAACTCACTTTGTTTGCTATGTCGAGCAACTTGTCGGAGTATTCTTTAATGGTTTCTGACTCTTTCATCTTCAACATTTCAAATTCTTTGATCAAGTTGAGTACTTGCATGCTCTTTGTTCTTTCATTGCCTTGGTATTCCTTTTAGAGGTAATCTCAGATATCCTTTGCCAACTCTAGATTCATAATTCTTGTGAATATGATGTTTGAAACAGCAAAAAACAAGCAGGCTTTGGCTTTAGACTTCTTATTTTTTCTTTCTTTGTGCATCTTGATTTGAAGAATTGTAGGATTTGTTGGCAATTGAGGTACCTTATAATCTTCCCCCACTTCTTCCCAAACAACCATAGCATCAAGATGAGTTTTCATTCGAACACCCCAAACTTGATAGTTTTCACCATCAAAAATTGGTGGTGTACTTTGAGACAGTTGTGTTTTAATTTCCATTGCTTGAAGATCGTTGTAATTCTTATTGTAATTTTGGGTTGATACCAAAAGACTTATTATGAGTTTCAAGAACTTACAAGGTCATATATATGTCCGTATATGTGATCACGTAAGTATGATTAAGTAACATACACTATCATATATATGTTTTTGTATATGTCTATATAAGTATGAAAAAATTACAATGACTTACGTGGTATCTATAGTTGATACCAAAAGACTTATTATGTTTTGCAACTTACTGTAATCGATCTTCAAGGATATTATGAAGATATAAAAGGATAAGAGAAAAAAAGAACATTATCAAGTATTGAATGATAGATTGACATTACAACAAACAAGTGGACAGTTGATAACCAAAAGAAGGGTTAAATAATGACGACGACACATTATGTTGATAATAATTGGACTCTACTCAATAAACTTATGAGATAATTTATATTCTTTAATATTGTTATTATTTACTTTTTCATTATTTTATGATTGATGTTAGTCATATTTGTATATGGTTGGTCCATTTATGTGTAGACATCACATACAAACGAAAGGTTGACAGGATACTGTTTGATAGATTATAATACCGAAACTAAATTTTCCACAAATTTGCAACAATGCAACCATTAATAATCATATTTTCTCCATCAAATCTTCAACAGTAGCAAGTCAATTTTCTATCTCATTTTTGGTGGTATATATGACGTTAAACTATTTTTGGTTAGTAAAGGTGTTAAAAATCTTTGTTGTGACTTATTATGGTGGTTTCTCAAACCATAGGATATGAATGAAATTATCTTCTTTTTCTACAAACGATGCTAACTGATTTCGATAAGTCTGCACATTACTTTTGTCTATTAACTCATATTTGTTTGACTTGCAAAAAAATAAGGGGGTTTGATCCAACTAAAAACTCCAACTAAGGATACCAATGAGTTAGATCAGGTTGGATGCATCAACAGTACAATCCGAGCTTTGGCTGAAAGCTCATTCAAGCTTAAGCCACGTGGTTTGACCCTTGGGTCGAGCCCAATTAGGTAGCCTAAAATGACATCATTTTAGAAAAAATTCCTAAACTGATATCATTTTAGAGAGTTTCTCTAATCTAACTTCATTTTGTTCTAAAGTTTGGAGCATTTGGGTAAAGCCTCAACCTAACCCTCTAAGCTCCAACTCGATCTCAGTTTAGGAATAAAGTATGTTTATTTAGGTTAAGGAAAATAAACATACTTTTGCAGGGAAACCGCAGCCTTTAATCTGCTGAAGAAGACTATCAAGGATTTTCTACTTGAATCTCTTTTAGGCTCTAATCGTAACTGTGTATTACATGACTTGCACCAACAAGAGACTCTTGTGACTACCAAATTTCAAGGTCACCTGATGGACATAAATTGACTGCTTCAAAAGTCTATAGCTGTTTTGGTACCGAGGCAAACGAAACTGCCCTTATGGACTTGACGAGATACTATGACGCAGATTAGGCTCATGCCTGAATCATGAATATTAATACTGCAACGTTGATTCTGTTAACTATTACAAGCGTAAACAATTTCCAAAAAAAAAAAATCTTGCTAAAGTATCCTCCTTTAAAGTAACACTAATTATATATCTATTAACAACTACTTGTATTTATTACGTAAACATCTTTCAATCCAATTGTTTGAGCCAACCAGTTTGGTTGCCAGTACATGATTCTGAATAGAATGAATACGCTGTGCCAAGTGATTTCACAAGCATGACCAACCTATATAACTCGGAAGACAGCAATCATAACTGGCATGATAAACGAGCCATTGAAGCAGAGGCCAAGGCCTCGCCAAATATATAGGTCAGTCCCCTTAAGATATGAAGCAACTCTCAGGATGAATTTATCAATAAATCCCATGGATTAGAACTATGCAACTAGATGATGGATCATACCATCCACCACCAGCAAGCCTTTTAAATAATTCCAGGGGGAATTCCTCCAAGTTACAAAGTCTGAAATCAGAACATGGCCAAGGGCACAACACAATCAATATAATTCTAGAAAGGGGTGAAATAGTACCAAGTGCTACAAGTTCACTCACCAGAAGTGCCGATTAGATTTATAGCAACAACCAACTGGTCTTTCGTAGGCTTGTCACAAACTGTAAAAAAGAATTCCACATGATTTTGCTGAATAAGGCCCACAAGTTCATTCTATTTTGCAAGGAGGCATTCTATTTGTTGCCTTAAAATTGCCAAGCATTTCAGCCACACTTCTGCAGCGACACTCTTTTCCAGGCCGGATGACATTCCCATAAACTGCCATTTCAATTACGTCAAGCTCCCTATCTGAAAATATCAAAACAAATGAACATTCAACGAAGAGTCCATTGATGAATCAAGTTCTGAATAATACAGAAGACACAGCAACCAGTATTATGACCAATCAAGTGAAAAATTCGAGTCAGAAAACTGGGCATGTAAATCTGAATAGAAGCAGCTTGGCAAACAGGCTGCAGCCAGAACCTAACAATATCATTTGGATAGGACAAAATAACCACAAACTTGATATCTTTTAGTTCTTATTGTACATGTGAAGTACTCTGGCACCCAATTAAACTTCAAGTCTGACATTATTCAAGTTAGAGATCACCAGCAGATATGATCAAAGCAACAACAAACTTGATACAGGTCATACAAACTTTATAGTGATTAAATAGTTCCAATTACCACCCACATGTATCCTCAAACACCATTAGCACCATTAGAAGCTTTCTGAAACACCATCACATGATGTTCTAAAACATTAGAAGAAAAACAGTCAATTCTTTCAGGGGTAAAAGAAACAAACACCATAGGCTCCCTACCCTGAACCTCATAACAACACCACATGCTTCCTCTTCCATGATCGTTTTATGGCAGATAAGCCTAGAATTAAAGTAGAAAATTCAAGGATCTCAACCATTTCAAATGTGTCATACTATTCATTTGCCTCATGCCAACGATACATGTAAAATTCTGAAAATTCATCTATTCTCTTTAGTAGTATTGGCTTAATACAAGGTCTAGTCTGGTGACGATATTTCATCACCAATTTTTATCCCTGTATCTCGACTATGAAGACACTAGTTGTTTCAGTTAAGGTTTATAACTCTTAAAACCACCAACTACGGATCGGCTAGTCTGCAGACTATGAATTCTCTTAACTCTTTAACATGAAAAAAGCCAAAGACAAAAGGTTGAACCTCAAATCTTACTTGGTATCCGTTTTTATTATTATCGTTTCCAATTTTCAAATTTGTGATTTTGGTCTTTGATCTTTTTAGAAAACAATATTATTTTCTGGGTGAAATAAACACATATGAGTATTGTATTCATAATAACAAGGAAGTCCATATGACTTGACAATTAAGTTCTCGTGATATTGAATGTTTCGTGATAAACAAAATTGCTCTTATTTTTTCCGAAACAAAAATGCAAAGATGATATCTTCATTCAGAGTTGCAAGCTCAGCGTCCAAAGAAGTACCCAACAAATTTACTAACCAAACACTGAAAATAAGCATCTTCTTGTTATAAAGACAATCCGTCACTCGCAAAGAAAAGAAAAGCAAACATACCAGTGAAATTGACATCACAAGAATAACCTTTTAACAAAGTTTTGTCAACCTCATCTCTGTCTGATTTATATCTGTTCACCCTTGTTTGCAGTATTTGACAATTTTCTTCCGTGGACTCACCACCTGCTGTGAACAAACACACAATCACAAACACCCCAGAACAAAAATCTATGAACTTTATGCCTCATGGGGTTCAAATTTCCTGAAGAAAACCCCGTCCACAACTCGATTCGTAGTTTTTAGCGACTTTAAACGAAAAGTGAGCTTCTATGCGAAAAGACTGCAACTTTATGTCGACTCACAAGACAGAAGTTCAACAAACCTTTGGAGAAGGGAACGATGTGGTCGTACTCGAAGCAGAGGCAACCTTGGCAGTTGCAGAAACGTTTGCAGACAATGTTGCCGGCAGAGTCCTTGCGCCACCTTTCAGGGTGTCGACCTGGGACGATTTCCGCCTTTGCCCAGCACATATTTTTCACCAATCTGTCGAAGAACCTGGGCCTCTCCTCTCCACCGTCGCTGATCCCGCCTCGGGCACGGCGGGGTGATGGTGGCGGAGAAGGAAAAGCGCTCATCTCTTTTGTATCCTTTAGATACGCAGCGTTTTTTGTTTGCCAAATTTTGGTCAATAAGCGATGGCAACTGGCCAGCCAGTGCATTTAGTAATTAATATTAATATAAAGTTCACTAAATATATTATGAAAATTCTATACTGAACTGTAAATTAATCTTATTCACTAAATTTGATTTAAAAAATGCAAAATTTCTGTTTTGCTATGTCATGTAAAATTTCCATTTCTGAATACAGTTTTGGAATCTTGTAATTTAAATTTAGTATTATGTTTATTTACAATTAATGACTTCAATTAGAGTTTTATTATAGTAATAAATTGTGTTATTTAAATTTGATGTAATTAATATTTTATTAAAGAATTTAAAAATATAAAATTACTATTAGTCTAATTTATCAAATAATTGCAAAAATCTTTCAAACTAAATTCATCATATGAACAAAGATTTTGTTTTCATGAGAGTAATCCAAAGTCCAAACATACATGTAATTCCAATATAAATAAATGTTTTGGGTTTGCATCTGTATGACCATTTCTCTGGCAAAACAAGTACAGCAGACTGCCGCCTTTTACGTACGTCCAAAGACAATACAAACATCAATGATCAAACAATAAGAAAGTAGTAGCTACAACAGGCTCAGATCGATCACTACAATGCCTTTGTAACGCGAGGAATTAGTGGCAAAACATCGTAGTCTCCATCTCCAATGACTCTCACCACCTTGTTTTCTCCAACAGACAAAAACATGTTTACATCAATTGCTAAGCACCATAAAGATGCAAGCTCTGATCCTCTATATTGTCCCGCAAACTTTTAGTTACCTCTTCTTCTGTTCATATCTTTATCTCTGTGTCTCTTCCTCTAAGATGCTGTTTAACCCTCTCCAAGATATTTGTCAGTTTTCAGAATATAGAGATTGGTAAGTTCCTAACTCTTGGTTACACGCAAATTAACCGCCATGATCATATTACATTAAAATTAATTACAAGGAAAAATCGATTTTATTTGATGCAGATTGGCTCTTGGAGGGTCCTTGTCTTGCATTGCAATAATATATGGGTGAGATTGATGCCAGACCCATTGAACGCGTACAAGTTGTAGTGACCCACTTTGGTGAGCAAGGTGAAAATCAGAAGAAATATCAGCATACTAGGCATAGCAGTGGTAGCAGTAGTGAGGTAAGATGTTAGCAAATAGTTCACATCTTATGTTTTCTGATTAGTGGATAGATCAGGTAGAGTTAAAATTTCAATCGTCATTTCTGGTTCTGAAATGTTTGCTACAACTATTTGACAGGTAACTGATTTAAGGCTTTTTAATGGGTTGAGATTAAATTTGGTTGGATTTATGCGTTTCCAGGTCTGGATTGTTCCTGATTATGGATATAGGCTTATGTTTAATGGTTTGTTTAGGACCTTGTAAGGAAAGTCTCGAGTTAGACTGATCCTGAAAATGCTTAAGATACGTTTTGCTACTAAACGAGCAATATTCATCAGATTTGTTACTTTTGCTCATGTCTTAACAAAGAAGCAGTTCGAGTGGTCATCATATTGCTCATTGTTTCTTTGGTCTCCAGGGAATGGATAAAGAGAAGGATGCTGAGAACCTGCAAAGAGAGTTAGCCAATTTGAAGGTGCAGTTGGAGGCAAAGGGCTCTGCTTACCTGCAACTGCAGCTTAATCTAGAAAACCAGCAGAAAACTGCCGAGGAGCTTTGCACTCAGCGGAAAAATTCCGAGCGTGAGAGGGATGCCTGCATAGAGGAATTGACAGGAGCCAGATATAGGATCTGTGAACTTGAGTCCAAGGTGCATGAGATGGATGATCAATTCTTAGAAGCTGAAAAGATAAGAGAGCAACTTTCGTATGTTCTATGCGAGTTGAAGTCTACGCAAGGAGAGATGATGAGAATGGAATCAGAGCTTGCTGCTGCCAGGGACGAGAAGCTGATGGCACTGACTAAAGCAGAAGTGATGGAAAGTGCTGCAGCCATGGAAAAGGACAGAGCTCAAGATCTCCTAAATCATATCGCTGAGTTAAACGAAACCATTTTCATGTCCAAACGGGCTATTATTGAAGCAGTAAAAGACAAGGCTGCTACTTTATCAAAGAAAGATGTTGAGGTAGAACTAGCAACAGAGAGAGCCGCTCAATCAGAGAAACAGATGGAAGAAACGAGAAAGCAAGTGGAAGACTTGGAAAAACAGCTATTGGAGAAGTCTTTATTAATTGATTCCCTGCAAATGGAATTTAATCAATCAAATGGAAAAGTAAGTTCACTTGACAAAGGTGTATACGGTGAAATAAATGACATGAACCAGCTTAAGGCAGATCTTACAAGCAAAGAAGAAGAGAACTCTGAGCAGACATTCCACATTGAGGCATTAGAGACTGAACTGAATCGGTTAAAATCAGAACTAACGAATGCAAATGATGAGGCAAGTACATTTAACCATGAAATCGAAATGCTCACAACTGAATTGAAGAAGGTCAAAGCTGAAATTTCCCAAACCAAGGAACGAGAAAATGAAGCACAGGTTGAGATAGCACTGTTGAAATCCAAGCTCCATCGAAGGGGGACGAAACTTGCAGCAGCTAAGGCTGTTGAGGCAAGAGCCGTGACGGCCAAGTCGGGGTCATTTCGTGGGGTTCAGCAAATAACAGTTGAAGCAGAAGAAGTTAACAAGGAGAATCAAATATTAAAGCAAGTAACAGCTAAATTAACTGAAGAATCTGATGAGGTTAGCCTGATTGAATCTCAATGTGAGATTTCCTCTCAGATTACGGAAGAGTCAAGAGCTGGAGTTGAGGGAGTAGATGAAAATCATAGCAGTATCACAATGTCATACAAGTCCTTGATTAGAAAAGTTGAAAAGGTCGATCAATCTCTAGGACAGGATCAGGTGGAAACGCTGAAGGAGTTGCATGCTGCGGTGACAAAAATCATGGAGCTCAGGACTCGGGCAGAACAAGCTGTTACTAGAGCCGACGCTGCTGAGAAAGCGAAAGTATCACTCGAGGATCAGATAAAGCGGTGGCGAGAACATAAAAAGAGAAGAAAGGCTGCATTAGCTGCACTGAGGGAGGAATCTTCGTCAAGAGAATCTCGTATTGTCACTTATGATAGTTCACCCAAAAAATATCTGCCACTGGGTGAGTTTCTCAACATCAAATTTTAATCTGTGCCAGTAACTTTCAGAACACTGATATTGTTTCCCTGAATAACCTTGAATGTTGTCTTTCAAGCACTAACAAATGAACATATATAGGAGGTACTATTGGTTGTATCAGAAGATAAGAGACCTTGTCTTTATAAACAGTTCTCTAGTGTTAATTAACTGAAATATTTAGGCATGGATGTTCTGCTAGAAAATCAGGTGATTATGTATGTCACAATAGGCCAGTCTTCCATGGCTAGCTCCATCATAGTATTTATTTCTATTCTGCAGCCTTGATGGTTCATTGTTGAACTTGCCCATCTGTTTGTTGCTCCGGAAACAAAAGTTTGAAAACAAGTTCACAACTAGCTCTAGCCATATCCTTGCATACCACTACTTACAAGCTGCTTTTTGTCATTTTAAGTTGATAGTAACGTCATTGATTGTTGTTTCATGTGAACTATGTTGGAATTTTATTGTTATTGTACATTTATTAAGTATTACTATTAAAATTAAAATTTGATCCAATATGAAAATAATAAAATAATTCAATAAATGATCTTATTAATGTTGGGAAATTAGGGTGAGATCAAACACTCAACTTTTTGTATAATTTTACAAAATTAAATATCACTTGAAATTCTACATTATGATTAACATATAATATATAATAAAGATGAATTTTAATTCCTATCTTATTGTGAAATTTGATCATTTTCTTGTCACTTTCTCCAAAACTGTTTTCGAAATTAATTCTTCTCAACTATAATACACACAAAGTGGTATTCACATAACGTGTTGAAAAAACCTTACAATTGTTGTAGAAAGAGTTAGGTGAAAAGTGTTAGTTCCCTTAGAGCCCAAGCCCGTTTACAATAGATTTTGAAAATTTTAATAATTTAATTAAAAATAAATTCTAATTTCAATGAAACTTTAATTAGAATTAAGTACCAATTATGTCCTAATGAGATTCAATATTTCATAACAATCCTTATTCATTAAATATCTTATCTTTAATTATAAAGTATCTCAAACTTTACAATTAATCCAACTTAATTAAAGCATCTTTTCTCTTTTCAACCCCTCCTTTTTGTATGACCTTCTAGGTTCCTAAATATGTTGACAATTGATATAAATTATAACTTTAATCATATTTAAGATTGGATAAATTAAACTCTTTATTTTATCTTTTATTCTTTGACTAAACAATTTATATCTGTAGATCAAGATTGACATATAGCAACTTATGATGACCACTTAAAATATTTAGGAATGTTAAAATGAGATTTGACTAACATTTTTGTGTATAATTTTTATATATAATTTAATCATTTCATCATACAATGTTCCAATTAGACATAAAACATGAAATTAATGTCTACTATATTTGAGTCCAACCACATTAGTTCTCCACCATTAGTAATTGATTCAATTGATGATATCTAAAACTATTTTTAAAGTATCATTGCACTTTAGCCATGGATCTGCTGAATCAATACTAATTAAGAACAACAAAACAATCTATTTAATTACTTTCGGGTGATGAATCTTATATTAATCATTTAATTATCTCCATACATATCATGTTATGTCCAATAACTACCAACTAAGCTACTTTTGACTAGAATAAGTCATAAGTAGTATTAAAATATAATTCCTATACGAACTACTTTGTTGATCTCCAGTTAAAAAATTACTAGTATAATCATCATAATGACAATTTTCATAGATATAAAAATAATGTTCTAAATGAAATTCTTATATGTGATCAGTTCAATGAACTTGTACTTTAATAAGCACTTGTATGTTTATTTAAATATCTCCTTATTTTGTATCTATAAGATCGACTAATTCCTTTATAAGAAAGAAATATAATGTAGTCTCTTTATATGTTCAATCTTAATAAAACAATGATTAAGAATAACTTAGAGAAAATACATAAATGAAATATAAATCTTTATAATTTTGATCTCATCATATCATTTTCAATGTAAATTTATCAAATGGACTTTATCATATACATTTAAATACGTATAAGATAAAAAATGCATTTAAATAGTTATATGAATAATTTACAACTAACTGATTGGTTATAGGGTATAAAACAACAATTAAGTGAGTTGAAGTTCAATAAGAAAATGACTCTTTATTAATATGGATCAAGCTTATTAAACCTATGATAAATAGGCATAATAAGGTTAATATAAATAAAATCTAGATCTCCTACACCTATTTAAGTAAGTTTCACGGACATCTAGTTTTCTCTGATTTATTAAGATATATGTACATTAAGAAAGGTGAAGAAAAAACTTACAAACGTTTCTTAAGCAATTTCTTTAATGAATGATCAAAAGTTTCACCAACTTATTCAAAGGTCATCATGCTTACTCAAAAGTTTTAATAGCTTAATTAAATTAAAAAAAACCATAGTGAAACACATGTTTTTATACTATCTTCGTTTATACAAGTTTATAATTGAACTTGGGCTAATTAATAAAATTTTTGTTATATGTAAGACATGGAATAAAAGTAATTTCATAATTATAAAGATTAAATAAAGATTTTCTAATTTCCTTACAAGGAAATAAGAGAAATTAATTTGTTTTTTTTTTAAATGCATAGTATATTTGTTACATGGATTAGTATCTATATGATATTAGTACACATCTGGTGCATGTTGCACATGTATAGTGAAATGCTAAAGTATGTCCCCACGCATTTGACACTTGAGTTGCATGTTTTCCACACATTTGGATAGTACTCAGAGGGTCACACATATAATACATGTATGATTGTTGCTACGTGTATGCTGACATCAATGCTCTACATGTCAAAAAATCCAAAATTATAGAAATTATGAAATCGCCTCAAAATTATTTTGGATCATTTTTATAGTCTAATGAATTAGACTTATAGATGAGTTATGTTGAAATGAGTTTAGCTAAAATTCAACCTAAAAATTTTCAAATATCTTATACTTATATCCATCCTCACCTGTAAAATAAGCTTAACTTTTAAACTCGAATCCACCTATTATAAAAATTTTAAATTTAAACCCAAACAATAAGTCCATTTCATTATAACATACTAGCATTGATTCATGCCTTAGCTTATTAAATTATGTAAATGCTTAATAAAAATACTTAATCATTTTTAAGTAAAAATCATAAAATCATTCAAAAATATAAATAAAAATTCTTACAAATATGTAATTATAATTAAATCAATAAATAAACATAAAAACATATAATCATGGACAAGGAAAAGCCATCTATTCTTATACCTACTAGTATAATAGTTTTAAAAAATCATATACGACTTGTGAAATATTGAGTAGAATGTGTTATTTGAGCAACAAAAGGTTTAGACCTAAACTTCTACTTAATGAACTATAAAAATAACCATAGCAAAGGAAATTTGAACAATGTTTGATAAAGGTATAGAGTTTCTTTCAACGCTAAGATTAAAACTATTATGAAAGAAATATATTTTACTGATACACTAAGGGTTAGGAGAGTGAGAGAATATATCACTAAAATGATCCACTTATAAAGTAAACTCAATGCCCTAAATATAATCATTTCTGATACTTGCATTGTTTACTAAGATCTAAATATACTACCATCATAGTTTGGTATCCTTGTTACCTACAACTTACAAGATGAAGCCTGGGACATTTACTCCATCATTACCTATTGTGTAATAGTGGAAGCCAAAACTAAACCCATAAATTTCAAAGGTAAATCTCCTAAACATCCTTAATTTGAAGAACCTAGATAAATAAGTGGTGCAAGGAATCCCCATATATCATAAAGAATATGAGATACTTCTTGTGAAATAAGAAAAGTAAAAAAAAACATGATTGCAAAAAATACAAGACCTGAAAGGAGAAATATGAACTATTAGATAACTCTTTAAGCTTTTGGCATTCTTAAGTGTAATATTGTTATAATCTTATCAAGTTCTTAATTGCTAAATAATATAGTATCTTATCATATTTCTTCCATAATGCAAAGATTAATATCTAAGAGATAACCAACTAAGGATGAGTCAAAATTAATAGTTAGCAATAATGAAGAAGTGAGTTTAGATTTTGTAAAAGTTATTTGTTCAAACCTTAATGATAGTTTTAAACTTATTTTATATAACACATTCTATATATGTAACACCCCACTACCATAAATTACATACCGGAGTACCCTGTGGATATTCCTGTACATAACCTATAATGATGGCATGTTAGAGCAAACACGTATCCAATTTAATCATGGCATCAACATAAAAGTCACCCAATTTTAAAACTAAAATGTATTTCCTCATTTCATTTCATAAAAACTAAACTTAACATTGTAGCTTTTCAAACCATTTGAATGTGTTTATATATATAAAAAAATTAAGTACATTACATGAGGAATTTTACAAAAACAACTTCAATCTAATCCTTCAGTCTCAGTTGACCGACTTTTGAGCCATTTCTACAAATACATGAATTAAACTTCTTGTAGCGTCTCCCTTTCACTAGTGTTATCTTTCAGACCTGAAAATCAACGTTGCAATTTTGATGAGTTTTGCGAACTTAGTGATGTAATTATCGTCGATGGTTCACCCAGTTCATACCATATAACAGATCCTATAAGCAGATAATTTTACATCTTTCCATTTAGCAAATTGCACCATATATCATTTACTTCATATACCCAGTTTCATACAAATACATGTCCACATTATAATTCAATCAATTAAACACACTCAATAAGTGTATATGTAATGTTTGTGTAACTCACTTTCAATAATTATGTTGTTGTGGCTAAGTGCCTAAACTGTCCCGTATCTATTGTAGATACTAGGCTCATTAATATTATCCCTTACCCGTTGTAGACATAGGGCTCATTGTACATATCGAGCCTTTGGCTCTACCACATTTCAGAGCTTTAAGCTAATATTTGGTAGCTACTCATGTCATAACTATCATTATCTGATCATGCATTCATGTATGAAATGCATCATATTCATATTCAATCATTCATTGTTTCAAACATTCTCATTCGCAATCCCATTCAAACACATTTATAGTCCCATTTTCATTTATCATCGGACCTTAATCCGGTATTCAACAAACAGGTTGAGTAATATTTATTTCACCAAATTCACATTCAAGGAACACTCTAATATCACATTCATATATCAGAATCTTCAGATCTTCATGTCCGAAATCAGTACAAACAATCCACATTCAGAACATAATTCCACCATATTCACGTTCAAGGAACACTTCAATATCAAATTCATAAATCAGAATCTTTGAACCTTCATATCTGGAATCAGTACAAACAATCCATATTTGGATCATAATTTCACTAAATTCACATTCAAGGAATACTTCAATATCACATTCATAAATTAGAATCTTCAGATCTTCATGTCCAGAATTAGTACAAACAATCTACATTCAAAACATAATATATAATAGACAAATATTAAGTGAGACCATCTAGGTTACTCACAGATCACTCCAGAAGCTATTGTCTCGAAGTCTCAGCAATGTTTGGATGTTGACATTCCAAATGCTCCTCTGTATCATGCAAAATATACATTTACACAAATCACAAAGTTGCACAATTATACACATACTCATTTATGCACATATGTATACATATGGATTATGTACAAGGCGTGTTTAGTGACAATCCCGGGAATCTTTCCATTATTCTTATCATATAATCATTCATATATCAAAAATCACCTAAGTATAATTTATACTTAGGTGTTTACACCTCATTAAAACCATTAAAATCAAAATTCATAACTCATTTGGTCAATTCATATTTTTCCTGAAACATACTTTCAGGTCAACTTTGCATGTTGTTTCTGACTAAGACAATGAAGTAATTTGGCAATGCTTTCTTCTAGAAAATTGTTCCCCTATGTATTAAGTTTCTAATGATACCAAGATCATATAATTTGATTCAGTATTCCAAAATTTATACTTAAAGTACTTCGGTCTGAGTACGTTCGAAATTTTGGCTAGTGCATAATCCACGTTGTACTACTCATATATCTTAATTACAATATCTAAAAATTACAAACTTTATACCAATTGACAGATACAACTTTTGTGAAGATGACTTTGTCTTATTTGACCTATATCAATACAATTTATTTGATAACTACAGGATATGATTTCTGATATGGGTAAGGATGCAACGTAAGCTAAAACTGAATTTCAATACTGTTAAGGACAGAATTAAAATGCAATTTCTTCTTAACAATTGTAGCTGTATGTCTGTAGTTTAATATAAATCAAAAATCATTTTATTTGAAAATTTACAGATCAAGTTATGGCTAAAATATAGAAGCTTAATTGGTGGAAAATGACGTAGCTAACATTTTCTAGCACACTCTTAATCAACATTTAGTCTCTCAGTCCTCCCTTAAAACAACTCATAAATACCATTAATGCATTAACATAGAACATACATCTATTTATTGCAACATCAACATTACACATATCTCAACTCCTTTATCATGATCATTAAACACTAAGCTATCATCATATATGCTCCATTTAGCAAAACCATGAAGTTTAATAATAATACTCTTACTTGTTTTGGCTCCAAAGTTGAAGATCATGTAACTCTAACTCCCAAACATCCCAAGATCATCTTCATTTATGAAGGAGAGATGAGGTTTTTTTTTGTGACAAGATGAAGAGCACGTCGAGAAGGTGAGAAATGAGTGTCATGGATGAGAAAAAATGAAAAAGAGGAAGAAGGTGAGAACATTTGGCCAAAAAAGTCAAATGAAAGACCAATTAAAAGATGGTCTTTCAAAAGTTACGTGGGTTTAATCCTTGGCTTGGCAATTGACACTTGTTACTTGCCACTTGTCCAATTTATAAGGCTTTAAACTAGGTTATCTTATTTAACTAGTCCAATCAATTTTAATTCCTACTCCAATTATCTCCCAATTTTCGATGAAACTTGTCAATAAATCATAAGGTCTTTTATCAAAATGTCCATTGCCATTTGATAGTAATTTCTACTACCATTTATCAATTGTCTTACCACTTGACATTTTTCCTAGTTCAAAAATTCCAAAAATTTTCTAAATTTCACCAAAAAATTCTAAATCTGTAAGTATACTCTCCACATCAATTTTCAATAAAAATAAGCTACAATTCTCAACAAAATCACATTTATAAAATCAATTATACCCAAAAAAGTCAATGAATGCATGTGTAATCATTTTAATGTGCCAAAATTCAATATTCAAGTGTATGTGTTTGCAAATTATGTATGAACATGAAATGCACTTTTTAACTTCTCACTAAACTCATATATACACCACGACGGCTTAATATGGGTAATGGAATGTTACAATCTATATCATCTTTCAATTGAAATTTCATCTTTGTATCTTGTTTGGATAAAGAAGGTTATATTTGTATAATAAAAAACTCCAATATATAATTATCTTTTTTATGTAAAATATATTGATACAACCTTCTTATCACATTTTTTTATGTAAAATATGTTTAACTCTTGATAAAATCTATACTTCTTCATATATTATTGAAGAGATTGTTAGTAAATGAACTCTAATAAAGGAAAAATCATTCATGTTGTGGCATAAAACAATAGGTCACATCTCTAAAGAAAGAGTTAAAAAATTAATAAAGGATACATTATTCCAACTCTTAATTTTGGTGATCTAAAGACATTTATTGCTTGTTGTAAAGTCAAATTGGCCAAAATAAAGAAAAAGGTCAACTTGCAGTTCTAGTTTTCTAGTTTTCTAAAAATTATTCAAACAAATACTTGTGGTCCTTATTCTCTCACCATTTATAATTCTAGATATTTTTATGACTTTTATTGATAATATTTATCATTATAGGTAGTTAGAAAAGTATGAGTTTCATGATAGATTTAAGATATTTAAGGCTGAAGTTGAAATTCAATTAGGAAATCAATCAAGATTGTCAAGTCTAATCGTGGAGGTGAGTATTATGGCAAACAAGAGGTTTCTTAAAATGAAAAAGGATTGTTTGTTAAATACTTGGAAACTTATAGATTATTAGCTTAGTTTATTATATTAGGTAGTTCTAAACATAATGATATTGACAAAAGGCAAAATCACATATTAAAAGATTTGATGAGGAATGTGTAGAGTAAGAACTAACCTTCCATAATACCTTTAGGGAGAGGCAATTAAGATTACTTTATACATTTTAAAAAATGTCTCAAGAAAATTAGCATTTAAAACACCTTTTTAGTTATGAAAAGTTTGGAAACCTAGTCTCATCTTTAAGTTTGCGGCTGCCCGTTGAGGTATGTTTATATAATCCTTTCGAAATTGCGTTCACATTTTTCCTTACTATTTTATAAGTTATTCAAACCACACCAAAAGGCTACTTATTTTACTATAGAGATGGAGGATCAAAAATAATTAAGTTTCTAGAATATGATGTGTTAAATAAGATTCGTCCTTATCACATTTTTTAGGGTAACATACTTAATACTACTATAATTTTATATTTTTCATCAATTTAGTTAGGGTTAGTATATTGTATATTTAGTGTCATTTTACTATGAGACTAAGAACCTATATAGAAACAAGTTAAGGTTCCTATGGTAGAAGATCATATTAAACAAGTTCAATTAAGCAGATCAACTAGGATGAGGATGTCTGTTATTTCATCTATTATACATTTTATCTTAGTGATAATGATTATGGTATTGGACATGTTATTGATATAGTTGCTTCTTTAGAAGTTGTTTCTAGTCCTCATCTAGATTTACAAGGGATGTAATGAAAAAAGACATACAATTTATGAAGTACAATCAGGTATGAAAACTTATTGATTTATCTATAAAAAGTAAACTTATTAACTATAAATGGGTTTATAATATTAAAAAGGACTCCCAAAGTAAGGTTGAGCAATTTAAAGTCAGGTTATTCACCAATAGTTTCACTCATAGATAAAGGAAAAACTTTAATGTTGCTTTCTCTCTTATATCTTATAAAGATGAATTTAGAGTGATTATTGCAATAATAACTTATTATGATATAGAGTCACATTATATAGATGTTAAGATCACCTTTTTGAATAAAGACCATAATGAGGATATATATATATGGTATAACTTAAAGGATTTTAGGAAGATGACAAGAGTCATCTAATTTATAAGTTGAAAAAATTATTATATAGATTGAAACAAACTTCTCATCAACAGTATAAAATTTTGATAAGGTAATTACCTTATTCCACTTTATCAAAATAAATTTAAAAGATAATATACTCCAAGGTCGGGTGAGCAAGATCATGTTTTTGCTTTTGCATATAGATGATGTCTTACTTATATAAAATGGCTTGGTCATATAAGGTTAAGCAATTATTGTCAAAGTATTTTGACACGAAAGATCTTGGTAAAATATTTTTTATCCTTGGTATTCAATCCACTGAGACAAATCTCATGATTTATTAGATCTCTTTTAGAGAGCATATATTTAGCGCGTGTTGTAAAGGTTTAATATAAAATTGACAAAAGGGTAAAAAAAATCCCTAACATTTACATCAAAAGTTAAATTAAACTTTACCACTTCAACTTGTAAAAAAAAACTATAATTTTTTGACATACCCAAATAACCCTACCATTTTGGAAACATTCGAAAAGAACCCCAAATTAACAATTCCACTAACCTCCTATTTAAAACATAAAATATTATATTAATTTTATAGGTCTTAGTCCATCTATACATCCAATATGGTAGGAGAGAAACTTAAATTCTTCACGCCTAGATGACAACGTTTAAAAAAACAATTAAGGTTCTTTTGCTAATACATTGTCAACATGTTTCGAGAAACTAGTCAAACAAACCTTTCCAATCAAAAAGTAACTCTCTGCCACCAACTACTTTTTTCCAAGTAAAAACTAGCCAATATTAACTTATTACTACAAAATAAAGATAAACCATTTATGATATTTTCCATAATCATAATATTCGTGCCTTCTAACTTTGAATATTATCCGAATATAAAAAATGTTAATTTTTGTGGTAAAAATATCCATTTATTCTATTTTCTTCAATCACTACACAATTGAGCTCCAAAGACCCCACAAACAAGAATTTAAGAAACCCAACATGTCTGATAATACCTTCCTGGCCAAAAACTTGTGGCTATCCACTAGTGCAGGCGACAAAACCATCAATCTCTCCCTTTGTATCATCAACTTTGGCTGGCATCGATTCAATCATCTCCCCTCTACTTCCCCATCTGCCTACATGATATCATTAGGAGAAACATAATTTGATACATCAAGATCTTGGTTGTTGGACTCCAACATTAATAGTTCCAATTTTGATAACATTAAAATTTTCCCAACAATATAAAATTTCAAACCTTTATCACTGATCCGATAACCTAATTTCTTCTTGCTATAAGAGTTATTTCTATGCGTTTCACTGCTAGTCAAGTGCTTTTCAAAAGTTTTAACGACTTGATAGATAAGCTCACTGGTCCGAAGAGGAATCCCACCTGAACTAGTAACTAAGCAATATTAGATGACAACGTTTTGGGCAAGCCCAAAGTTGCCATTTTAATGATTCTTTTTTTTTAATTTTTTGGATCTTTCACCATGTAGGATAAATATGTGGCATGAACCGACAGATAAATTATTAAAATATACCAATTGCTTTTTTTTCTAATAGAGGTTTAACAAAAATGGTTAGTCAAGGTTATTTGGATATGTAAAAGAACCTTAGGGTTTTTATTTTGAACGAGCTGGAATGATATGGTTTAATTTGAATTTTGATATAAACTTTAAGGTTTTTTTTGAATCTTTTGCCTATAAAAAATTATAAACCCTATATAATGCCAATTTCTCATATAGGAAAATTATCTTTGGTGAAATGTTTAAAATATATAGTTAAAATATACGCCATGAATAATTTTTTGTACTCTAGTCATGTAGTTCGTAGTCTGATGTATGCTTAAGTTTATGTTGGGTCCCGTTTCCAGAACCCAACCTCGGAATCATAAAGCGAAAAACAAAGTGGGTGAAAACGAAAGAAATCAAAAGGGAAATCAAATAAAGCGCGTGAGGAAGAAAACGAACGAAATCAAAAACCGAAAGTGGGCCAACTTCAGATCGAAAACCAAAGGAATCGAAAGCTCGCAATCAAAGAAAACAAAACGCTTAACTCCGACATCCGAACGTTGGAAACTATAAGGACACACTTGGTCCAACCCAATCCAAATCGGTATAATTTTTTTTCCTCAACTTTATTCAAAGCAATTTATATCCCAAATGGAAATCATCCATCCCACAACCTCAATTCATTTTCTTCTTCATAATCATATCTCATCACTTAACAATCTTATTTTTCTTTCTTGCCATAAATTCTCAGACACATGTCTATATACCATCAATTCATATACAAAGAGCACTTTAATAATTCAGATCAATCATCACAATCATCGGACCTCCTGTCCGGAATCCAAACACAATCAATCACATTCATATTATCTCATCCATATACAATTTACATGCCATATCGATACACAATTCCATAACTCATTACCATCATGAATAATTGTTACAAACTTTAATGGCATTCTGTTAGCCCCAAAAAAAATTTTTATTGATTAAGTATGATTAGATTAATTAAGTAATTGAGTTAGCATTATTTGAGATGATAGTAATTAAATATGATAGCATTAAATAACATATGACATAAAATGAGTAGATAGCATAAATTGATTAAGTTAGATAACATTAAGTAAGATGTTAGGTGTAAGAGTAATGTAATTAATGTGTTAGGTAGTAAATTAATGAGTTAGTTGGGCTTAAGTTAATGTTAGAAGAGGATAGCCTTAAAGGGAAAATGGGCTTGAATAAGAAATGAATGGGCTTGAGTTATGTTAGTAGAAAGAAGATATAAGAAGAAGAAGGAAGGGAAATGAGTGGACTTGGGCCTTATGGGCTTAAGTTACCTAGCAAGTAGTATAAAAAGAAGGAGAATGAAGTAGGATTTTTAGAGAAAGAGGGAGACTTACGAAAATCAAAGGGAGAGAGGAGCATTTTCGGTGATGGAGAAGAAAGAGGGAGAAAAAGAAGAGCCTTGGGTCTAGGGTTTGATTTTCTAAGAGATTGGGTGATTATTTGAAGAAAGTTCAAAGAGGAAGAGTGTGGAGGAGGATCTAAGCTACATTTTGAGCCAAGAAACTCTTGGGTTTAGTCAAGAACCAAGGTAAGTCATTGATTTAAGGTTAAGCTTTTGTTGGTTTTATGGTTTAGATAGCTTAGAAAGAAGATGGGTTTAGTGATTCTAAAGTTCATATCATGATTTAAGTTCATTAGGTTTTCAATTTTTGAAA
>JAOTIZ010000006.1:28890642-28910558 GCA_027123425.1 Erythroxylum panamense | reverse complement strand
TTTTTCTTTTGGTCAAATTTTTGTTTTACTAATTTTAGTTGATTAATGTTTATAGATAGGACCTTTCCTATTTAAGAGGGCACGAGTATGGTGCGCATCTCGTGACCAACTATTTATCGCTTAGTGCGAGTTCCCGTGATGAAGGGACTAGTCTCCACATCCAATAGGAGATACCCTAATTGTACCAAAAAAAGTAGTAGAGGTAAATGATTGATTAAGACTACAAGGGACATATATAGTATGATAATCCCAATTAATCTTCCAGAATTGGTAATCCAGATCCGTCACAAGACTTTCGGATGTGGAATAAGCCTTTAATAAATTTATCTTAGAGATTGCTGAAAAGAGTTCACTAGAAATACTTGTTCTAACTCTCGTCTTGGTGATTACATAAACAATGAACCAAATACACATTATGAAAGTAATTACGAAGCGTCAGATTAATGAGATAGCTAGTAAAATTCACCATATTTTATTATATTTTGTTACGTAATTGGACAATAATCACAATTAAAACATGCCTTTATAAAAAAACTTTGTAATTGAATTTAAACAATATGCCTTAATAATTATCAAAATAAATCATTTTTTTCATCTTTGGAGTATGTAATTTTATGAATTGATGAAAAAATTTCTTTTCATTCTCCCTAATTTTGTCTAGATGCACTTATCTTTTTTTCCCTTCTTTTTTCTTTTGGTCAAATTTTTGTTTTACTAATTTTAGTTGATTAATGTTTATAGATAGGACCTTTCCTATTTAAGATTATTTTTTTATTTTTCTTTTTTTTTGAAATAGAACTTACTCTTAGTCTTAAAGTTTCTTAGTTTGTTTTCCTTCACCTTTCTACAAAGACATTTTCTTTTTCTTCTTCTCAATTTTAGCAACTCATTTAAACCTTTTTCTTTGTTTCCAATCTCTCTCCAAAATTTTCTTCCATTTCTTTAACAATTAAAAGTTTCATCTTCAACCATACATCATCCTCCTATTCTCTTTACAATCCTTGTCTCCTTGTTTCCTCTTTCCTTAGATGTTACTGCTCCTTGAGTAATGGCTTAGGCAACTACTGCTATTCTCTTTTGTCATGTTCCTTTCAAATCTTTTATTCTTGATTTTCCTAATTTTACAATTTTTCTTCTCTTGCTCTCTTCTTCTTTGACTATAGCTTTTGTTGGCTCCTCTAGATCTTATTTTTTTGCTTAATCTTTGTTAATCAACTCCTTAGAAATTATGGAACTAAGTCATATAAGATCATTCTCCTCTTGAAAAGCCCAAGTTCATCCCTTAAACTTCAAGAATGTAACTTTTTTTCATTTTTCCTCTAGTTGGGATATTGGAAACAGGTACAATTAGGTGGTCAACCACTCTTATTAGTTATTTTATTCACAAAATACCATATTTTCCTCAAATACAAGCCCAAACTAAATTTAGATGGCTAAAAAGGGGCTTGAGAGGACCTTTAAAAGTAAAGAGGACTTCTTATTTAAATTCAATTATGACAAAAGCATGATGAGGGTTTTAGAGTTAGGGCCATGGCATATCAATAGTAAACCTCTTCTTCTCCTAAGATAGAAATTAGGTATGACCCTTAATAAGAAAAGTATGAAACACATTCCAATTTGTATCAACTTTCACAGTATCCTTTAGAATATTGGTTGATCATTGACCTGAGCTATTTAACAAATTCTCTAGGCAAATCATTATGCTTAGATAAGAACAATACTGGCCTTAAAAGAATAGGTTGTGCATAGATATATCTTAAGGTTGAGTTGTAGATAGATTTACCTGAAACTTTGAAGATTAAAAGGCTAAATGAAGATCATGGAACTGATTGAATCTAGAATCTCATTTAGTTATTAATGCTAATCATTTGAACCTTAAAAAAAGTTACAGGAACTAGTTAGAAAGGAGTATGTTATTAGTTACTGTAATGAAGTAATAGCATTGATTGTAAAGAATCTTTAGGCTTATTAGGATACTATGGTGACAATGGTTCCCATAAAGAGGTTGGAGCAACTCCAGTTGATAGCTCGATGAGCATCTAACACTTCTTAGATGAACTTTGATACATTCAAGATGTTAGAAGTCATGAATCATACTCCTTAGGATGTGCCTAAATAACTAACACTAAAAACTCATTCCTTAAAGAAACAAGACTCAACTTGTGAAGCCATCAGTCTAACTCTAGTATTTTAAACAATATGGAGGCTTATAGCCAAAAGATTACCACTACTAATAAGAAAGAAAGTGTTGCAAAACCCTTAACCTAAGGTGAAGACTTTGTTTTGACAACTAAAAAGAGACTTATTAAAAAACCTAAGAAAAGGGGTCCCTTATGCCAACTTCTTCATCATGACCATCATATATTAGAATAAGGGCCTTGAACCACCCTTCAAGGAAATAGATACTTATGATTACTTGCATTGTGGAAAGCCTTTTTTTAGTAAGGCTTTTGAAGACTAGAATTAAGTGCAACATCCTAAGTAAAGGTACTTGGCTTTTTGGAAAGAATTATATCTCCATCTCTAATCATCATACACACTATAGTGGAAGAATAATATGATTTTTATGGTGAAAGTGCTTCAAACAAGCCTTGCTGACCATTATGTTCACTTGATTGGCAATATATTTCGTGATCCTATGTGTAATAAAATTACATTTGTGCATGATATTAACTTAGCTTTTCAAAGAATCATTCTTTGTGAAGACCTAAAGAAGCTTCAACCCACTATCCATACTCCCTAGTTAGTGTTAGGAGATCTTAATAGCACACTATATATCTAGCATACTATTTATCCAAGAGTTAGAAGGAACCAATATTAACCTCAAACATTTTATTGAGGATTTTATCAATTTTTTGAATAACATGAGATTATCATGTATAATTTATGATAGTCATCTCTACACTTGGAGCAATATATAAGATGGTAAATGGATTACAAGAAAAAAAACTTTGATAGAGCATTAGTGAACTCCATCTAAATGTCTAGCTTTTATAAAAACAAAGCCCACTTTGATAATCCCCTCAACTCATATCATTGCCTAATAGAGATCCTTCTTCAAACTGCTAGGGTTCTTTGAAAACTCCTTTCAAATTCAACAACTACTTGACCAACCTATAAGATTTAGAGCGTATAGTCTTAAAAGAAAATTTAATTTTTTTTGAAAGGTTTAAGGCTTTTAAATGTATAAGAAAACTACACACTTTGAAAGAAGAATTAAAGAATCTTAACAACAATCATTTGAGCAACACTGGAACAATAGTTTTTAAAGCAAAGGATGCTTTACACTTTTCTTATAATGATCTTTACTACAAACTAGGAGATTATTCTTTAAAGTTAAAAGGAAAAATAGACTTGACATAATATATTCAAGATCTAGAGGCTAATAATTATCTTTTGAAGTAGAAATCTAGGTCTAATGACTCAATAATGGAGAACAAACTCCAAAGACTTCCGCAATGCTATTATACCTAGAAGAAATGCCAACAAACTATTAAATTTGACATAGTCAAATGTTGTAACCATCTGGAAGTATATGATATGCGAACCATGACATATAACTATTTCAAAAGTACACTTGGTAACTCTTCTAACACTTTCTCTTCTATGTAGATGATCAAATCTTTTTTATCTCCCTCTCTCTATCCAATAATAGATTGAGCTCCTTAATAAGCCTTTCACCAAATCTAATATTGAAAAGGCTCTTTTTAGTATGAACGTTAGTAAGGCACTAAGTTGTGATGAGCTTATTGCTTTTTTTACGAGAAATCATGGAATTTGATTGGCAATAAAGTAATATAGGTTATTATAAAAATTATTTCTAAAAGGATAAATGTTTAGAGAAATGAACAAAATCTTTGTTATCTCATTCCTAAAAATTCTATTTTCTACATAAATTTATTTTTATATTTCTAATTGTAATGTCTTATAAAAATAGTTTCTAAATTAATGGATATCGTATTGAAAGCAATCTTGAATAGCATTGTCAATCCTACTCAAAATGCCTTCGCACAAGTGATAAATATAGGTGACAATGTACTTGTGGTACAATAATTTTTCAAGAGCTATCCTAAGAAGAAAACAATCAAAGTTGTTTTATGAAAATTGACTTGCAATAAGCTTTTGATTCTATAAGCTGGAAGTTCTTTATTAAATCCTTAGAAGCCTTTGGTTTTACTCCTTATCACTATGTGTTTGAACCAATGCATCATAATAGAGCTAAAGGCATAAGATAAAGGAACCTTTACTCCTTACCTCTTCACAATCTACATTGAAGTGTTGACAATGCTTATAACTCACAATATTGAACAACAAAAACAACAACAACAATAACACTTAGTATAAATATCGCTAAGGTGCAGGGTTTAGAAAAGTCTAGTATTACACAACCTTACTCCTAACTAGTAGAGAGGCTATTTCCAAAATTCACAATATTGAACTAAGTCAATAAATTTAAATATAGCTACAAGTGTTATAAATTGAGATTATTCAACCTTTTATTTACTAATGATCTATTACTGATATGTGGAGCTAATATATAATCTATTAAGACAATCTTGGACTCCTTATTTACTTTGAATAAGCTATCATGACACTTAGTCAATTAGAATAAAAGCAACATATATGTATCAGCTAGATCATTTGGTTGGATTGATCAAGTCTCATCAATTTCAGGCCTCCAGCATTAAAGAACATTAATTGGCACACCTTGTTATCCCTATTACTACAAAAAGACTAATTTTTAAGGATTTTCAACCTTTTTTATTTTTATACATATAATAACAAGGAACTATAATAACAAATTATTTTCCTTTATAGTAGATTATATTTAATCATTTCAATTCTTAATAATATCCATATGTACTACATTTTACACCTACTTTTCCCTCAAAACCTAGTTAAACCTATAGAGGACACTCTAAATAATTTCCTATGGATAAGGGATGTGAACAATGCTACTGAAGCATAAGTCGAGTGGACTTGGCATTACCTTCATTAAAGCACAAACAAAGTGCCACTTTTTGAGAAAGTTTGGAAACTATCCTTAGACCAAGAGTGATTTTGGGTTAAATAAACGTATAATTAATTTCTTAAAGGTAACAACTTTTGAAAAAGTAAAGAGAAAATGGAATATAATTTTGTTTTAATATTTGTAATAACCAAAGTCCTCTCCACAAACTTATATTCAATATTTTTAAGCATACAATATTGGGCAAAGTTCAAAAAGATCAACTCAACGAAAGATTAACTATGCCAGCATAGAAGTTTTACATCTATTGCAACGTCAGGATCTACCTATAAAGCTAAGACAAATGTTGAGTACACCACCACCTAGAAAAGCATAGCTCCAAAAGCCTTACTAAAAAATCATATCTCCTATTATTTAAGCCCCTTTACAAAAAATTTCTTTAAAAAACCTAGTATGGTTCAATAATAGCTTACATAAGGCCTTATTTACTTTATGGTTAGTTATTAAACATAGGCTAAGAACTATGGATAGACTCCAATGTAATTCCTCCCTCTAACTTTGTGCTGCAAGTTATGTGGCTAGAAACCTAAGACTTTGAACCACCTGCTCTTTAATTATCACTATTCCTTACCACTTTGGAACCAAAATTAGGGCTTATTTAAACTCTACAATAAAAAGGTTACTTAGCTAAAGATGGTGGATTGGTTTGAAAGAGTCAGATTCTAACATAAAGGAGATTAAAAAAAATCTTCAATCTAGCCTTCATTTATTTTATCTATGCCATATAGAAGGAAAGAAA
Source organism: Erythroxylum panamense (assembly GCA_027123425.1). Lineage (NCBI taxonomy): Eukaryota > Viridiplantae > Streptophyta > Magnoliopsida > Malpighiales > Erythroxylaceae > Erythroxylum > Erythroxylum panamense. The sequence continues at coordinate 28,904,790 of JAOTIZ010000006.1, read as the reverse complement.
ACTAAACCTTTTTCAAAATTGCTAATAAAAAATCCAAACCTTATGTTAAAGCGCCCTCAAATGGATTAGAGAAGTTACTAAAGCCAATGAAATCCACACAAATACACGTAAATACATGACAGCTAAATAGAACGTCCCTTCATCCTTCGTTTATTTTCTTAACTCTTAGGTTTCCAATGATAAATTGGTAGCTAGATATAGCTTGTCTGAATTTAGGGAACTTAATGGATTAGAGCTTGTCTAACAAAACGTGTATTACTTGACTAATCTTGGTTTTACAGTAGTGTTCTTGTTTAGAGCCTTGTATACTTTTGTCAATAATAAAATTCTTGTGCTGTATATTCAAAGCCTTGTATTACACTTATGTTGATTATGTAGAGGCTCTGCAATAGCCTTATGGACTCTTATTTTGGGCTTTGCCTTTGGCTTATTATACTTTCCTTTTAAGATTTTAATCAATTTGTTGTCAATTTTAAAAAATAAATTATTGTAGTCTAAAATAAATGATAATTACCAAAATTTTATTTAAATACAATTATTTAAAATTATAATTTACTACTGAACAAATATAAATAGAAGGTATATTTGATTGGTAATAAAATATAGAAACTTCTATAACTAAATTCAAACTACTATGGCATTCTTAAAAATTATTTATAAGATATCTTTAATAAGATCACATTAATTTTGTCATGATATGATAAAAATTCAGTCCTATATAAAGAACTAATAGCAACTATGTCTTACTGAATATACTTAGGCTAAGAGAGACAATAAGTAATCAGTTCTTAATAGCCTTAGGAGACAAAGAAAAAACATATTTCTAAATAGGGGCCCAATCGGCTCAACCCATTGTCATCCTTAGCTAAGGCTTGGTTGGAGGCTCGATCCTCTATCATTTAGTCTATCCTTAATTATAATCTTAAAAGTAGTAAAAAAAGATAAGCTAGTCTAGTAAGGGAAGTCTAAAGGATTCTTTATCAATGCCTTGCGTAGGAATTTTCTAAAGGAGCATTATGGAAAGGTGGATTGGTTTTTCATGGTATGGGATAAGCATGTCAACCTAGGGGCCTTGGGCTTAATGTGGTTAGCATTCAAAAACATATTAAACATGAAGGATAAACTAAGAAAGTTCTTAGATGTTCCTAATTCTTTTATTTGATGCTAGCAAGAAATGAAATCGGTGAATCTACTCTTCAATTTTAAGTTCTTAATTATGCACGGAAGAAGATAAAGGAGTTATGCAATATGAGAAATGTTGAAAGCAATCTTATGGAATTGGAAAGATGGAACATATGGCCACATTTTAAATAGGAAAGCAACAAATTTATATGCAAAATTGCTATAGGGAGCTCAATTCATTCAATTTGGTGTGAGAGGAATCACATAACATTCCAAAACTCTGCAACACAAGAGCACAGATGGTTGCATAAATTTATAAGCTGAATCAGGGAATAAATAATTGCACAGCAATTACACACTAAATGCAGTCAGGGAATGACTTTGAATTAGAGCCTTAAAACCAACAGGGGGATAGATTCATAGATAATGATCATAAAACAAACATGATCAACTAAGGTTAAGTAATTTACAACATTGGTAGCCAAAATATATTAAAGGGGCGTCTTGCATGCAAAGATTATTATGCAAATAAGAAAAAAGGGAAGAAGTTAAAGGGACATATGTCCAAACAAAAGGAATATAACTCCCATAGGAATTTAAAGTTGAATGATGAGATGACTACAAAAAGGATTTGTCGGTAACCTCTCTTATATTGATCTCCCAGAGTGAACAATTAAACCTTGATATTTGAAAAGGATCAACATACACTTATACAAAGGACAATACATGAGGTTGAAGAGAGACGTGGAATGAAATACCTGTTGCTAACACAATTCAAGACTTCTTGTAATTAGATATTACTTCCTGAGTCCTATTTAGATGAGAGCATTTTTGTTAAGATGGGTTAACTGATAAATAAAATATTAGCTCTTAAGTAGACACACTCTATTTTTTGATTAATTAATTCAACTTTAATTTTAAAAAAACTATGCTTTCATATATGTTATAATAAAAGTGTAGATATTAGGATGTGTAGAGAATTGAATAAATAAATAAAAATCATGTTAGTGGGTAAATCAAAGTAAACAAAAATTCCAAGTTTATAATGAAATATATAGTAGAATATACTCTTTAGTTTAGTATGTCATTATATAACTTATTTAAAAAGGGGAGAGTCTCCCTTCCTCCTTAACTAGGATATGATTCATTTGCAATATATTTTGAAAGTGAAATCTTAAATGTTACAAGTTAGTATAGGACTTTGTGTCTTTAAAATTGCTTGATAAATCATTACCAAAAAAAAGGACACTTGGAAATTCATCACTTGATTAATTAAATAATTTTGACGTTGTCCTTAATTCACTACAAGAAATATGTCTATTGGCTATATTTTTTCCTACTTTTTAGAATTTGTAGCCAAAAGTAAGTATATCACTGCGAATTTTCTACATCGTAGCCTAATGAAGCATCACCCTAAAAAATATCTTGTGGGCTTTCATTGAAGACTATTAGCTAGTTTTATTTTAACTACGAATTATTTTTCATAAACAAAATAATTTTATTGAATAGGCTACATTTGTTTTTTGTAGCTAGAGATTATTAGCTATATTTGTTTTAACATATAATTATTTTTTGTAGCTAAAACAATTTTGGTAAATGAGTTACTATTTTTTAGCTAAAAACTATTAGATAAATTTTCACAAACAAGGTGAAATATGTAAGAGATAAAACACTCTCCATTTGGTACTATTTCCCCTATTACAAGAATAAAAATACTCTCCCCATCCTTTATCTCCTTATTTTCCCTAATCCATTTTGTTGTTCCTAATCCATTTATTTGTTCCTCAATTGAGACTCATCCATTTCACCCTAATCCCAATATAGTAGAGCTTTACAAGATTGAAGTGTTCAAATGAGAATGCCTATTTCTCTATTTCTAAATGCATTAAGGACAAGTCTTAGAAACCTATTACACTTATTTATTTTCTTTTTCTTACAAGATGTAGAAATATTTGTTTTAGGGTTGTAGATTTCATTTGTCTTTTGCTTTCATATTTATCTTAGGTATCCTCAATTTTTTTTGTCAACTAACTGATGCCCATTTTGATTCTACATCATTTCCACGAGCCTTTATCTATGCTCTGTCTCTATTATTTTTCTCTTTATTTATTTGATTTTCGTTATTATAAGCTTTTGATGTTTGTGTGTGCATATATATACATACATTTAAAAGTTAGGTTTTGTGTTTATTTATTGGTGTTAGGAGGTTTTTTGTTTGGGATTTCTTGGTGCATAATTTTTCCAAACCAATTAAAAGGAAAATGGAGGCTTCTTCAAACCAATAGGAGTTTGATTACTTGTTCAAGTCGTTGCTAATTAGAGAATCTAGTGTTGATAAGATTACTCTAATCCTGATTTTTACTTTTCACAATTTTGACAATATCTCTTCCACCTTTAGTGAGCCATCGATCACCATTTTGGCATTCACATATTTTTCTTCCTTCTTTCTAATGTTTGGTTAATTTTCCCATTTTGATCAACAATTGTAAACTTGGTTTGATTGAAATGTTCTTCTTGTTTAATTTTTTTAATAATGCGAATTGGTTTTAAACATTTCAAATTTTTTATGAATGGCTAGATCTCTCAAGGTTGTTTTGTATTTAGGCTTTTCCTTGTTCAATGTGAAATGGGTTTCATTCATTTTTCGAATATACAATTCATAAAAGTTTTTTTTCATGGATGAATGAACATATGCACCAAATTGCTTTGCTAATGAATGAGTATACTTTATATTATGTGAAAACTCATACTTTATGTGCTCCTTTATTTTAATTTCCTTTTAAGGTTGGAATTAATCTTGATATGAAATTTCATAGGTAAAAGCAATCTTTGTTATTTTATTTTTAGCCAGTCATTTTTTAAATGTGTTCCATTGACATGCAAGTAGATGCTAACTATTCTCACCTTTTAAGTGTGGACTTTAAAGTAAAGCATGTCACTATTGGTGGAAAAAAGCTTCAACTTGCTATTTAGGACATTTGTAAGACTTTCTTGGTTTATAATTACATTACCTATCTCATTCATAAAGTGGATTCTCATATCATCTTTCTTTCTTGGTCTTACTCACCTATTGCTTCTAGATTGTATAGTGATTATTCTATAATATCTTGTTAGGTGACGTCTAACTAACCAATTCAATTAAAATTGATTTTTTCAATGAACAAGAAAGGATCATTTAGATTAAACAACTTCATTTCATTATAAAATACATTTGCATCAAATAGAAAATGTTGTTATCGAATATAAAATTTTATCTTTATTCTAAAATTTTGTCTTCTTTTTTCCTATCAATAGTATGATTTCTTAACTACTTGGTTGTAGCTTGCCCTTCTTCTTTTTTCTTCTTATTGAAGATTGAATTCGAAATTTTTATGCAGCTTAACAGAAGAGATTTAGAACATTATCCAGTTATTTTTATGAAGGAGCACAACGAGTTATTATAGGTATATATTCTCGTTTTCTTTCCCTCATTTTCATTATGGATGTTTATGTGTGGTTTCTATTAAAAAAATTTACTAAATTGACATTATAAATGCTTCTGTGACTGAAATATGATATTATGGCCAAATTTAATAGTCGTCCTACTTTTGTTCTTTAATCAATTTGTTTATTATGTTATTTTCATCTACTTTCTCAGCTTATCTTTGTTTTTTAGTTGTAATGTCTGTTCTCTAACTGTTTATGGTTTTGATTGTGTAACAGTGAATGTTGCAAAGAGAATTATGTTTACTCTTACCTAAAAATTTTCTTTTCCTTATTAAGGATTTTTCATGCATACACTCAGTAAGAGAATTTGTTTGGTAGTATAATAGACATCCAAGTTACAAAAACCTAAGTCTTGATTTGAAGAGCATTGATATAACCACAATCTTAGACTAAGTGTGTCATTTTTAATGAACTATTGGATTTTATGCTAAGATAATTTGATATACAAAAGTTTGATTCGAAATGACAAGAAAGATTAAATCACATAAGAAAAAATGCACAAATTGACAAAAATTAGAAAATTGAATAGTTTTTTCAATCTAAATTCCTTGCAATTGATCATTAAGAATATTTGTTTAAGAATTGTTAGGGTGTCCTATCCTTTTACAAGTAATGCAATTAATGCCATTTATTAAATATGGTAAATTATAATAGTGAGTAGAGAAATAGTGAGTAGAGTTAAGATTGAAAGATAAGGGTGGAAACCTTGATCAAAGAATGATCTTGATAGTGACAAAATCATAGGTAGATTCTGCTCATAATTTTCTCTATAGAATGATGTAGATAATTGATGTTCTTCACATAAGTGTAATTGTAAAATGTTCTTGCTTCAAATTTTGAGATTTAGTTTTACTCTTCTTTTCCAAAGTTCGTATGCATGGTGTCAATGTCACTTTTTATTTGAATATTATATAACTAAAATTGCTTTGGAAATATATGTATATGTATATTTTCAATAAGTTCACCACAAATTGTTCTTCTCACATGGCCAAAGCGAGCATTCTTTCGAAATTTAATGACATATATTGGCATAGTTAGACTATTAGAAACATGTTAAGAGGGGATCTTTCTTTATTTATCACACGGTTTATCATTTGATTCTCATTGTTTCATGTATTTCTAAACTAGTTACAAACCCATTAATGTTATATTACTATTGTTAATACAATTTGATCATACGTATATAATGTTAATTATATAATGCTTGACATTATGAATTAATAATGTTTCTCTGCAACTTCACAGCAAAAAATATGATGAGACATTACATAGAACACTTCGCAAATTGCTCAATGCTATGAATTACTCAAAAAGTTGAAAAACTTGTTGCTAACATCTCCACACGCTTGTAATTAAAAGACTTTATTTATGACATTATAAAAACATAGTTGAAAGACTATATCTATGAAATTACAAAAACGAAGCAAAATATATAGAATTACGTTAGGATAAAATGTTGAAAAAAAATATTGGCTACATTTTGGGAAACATAGCCAAAGAATATTGTATATGATTTTAAGAAATGCAACCAAGAATTGGCAACATCTACGACGATGAATTGAAAACGTGACAAATAATAATGTTCAACAGTTTTTGACAAATTGGCTACATTTTTTATTATTGGTCTAGCTTGTTGTTGTGATTGGAATTACATTAATAAAGTTTTCTCAATGAGTTGATGACAAAGGTTCTAATCAGAAAGAGAATAGCCATGTATAGTGATTATGAATGTTTAAGATGAATGTTAATCCTGAGATATTGTTACTCCTAAATCATCTTGCTAATCATTGAACTTTCTGTTCAAGAAACCTGATTTAGGATAAGCTTTTAAGCAATGGATCCGTGCAACTGTTTATGATGGACGTTGATGAAAGCAACAAATTTGAAAAACTTGATCTCCACTTTATGTAATGATGATTACACCTATAATATGTAGTTTTTTGAAAATATATTTTAAATTTGAATCAAGTTTCTTTACGTTCAAAACTTATGAAATCTTGAAACTGTTATTGCTTTGCGCTTCCTTCACAGTTATTTTGTAATTACATGATAAAACTTTAAAATAGCCGTGAAATTTCAGATTCATGATGCTTTATTTTCCTTTATCAGCACTAAGAGATTGTTGTAAGTCGTAACATTAATTAGTGGAAGTCAATACATATTGGTCCAGATAACATAACTTTACCACCCCACTTAAAAGTTTGATATCCATCTAGTACTAATAAAGCATAAACTCATTCATTCCTTACGTTGCTTTGCACAATGAAAAACCGATGCATAAAGCAAGAAAGTTCCACTTTCACACTTTCTGTCCATTAAAAAACACGACGGTAAAAGTTCAGTCGAATTGTAAAATCATTGTGCTAACTTGCTATAGCTTGAATTACAAGTAAAGCAACGGAATATTTCGTAACAAAATCACCTCGATCCTCTGAAATGTTCATTATTAATAAATTGAACCTTTTCCTTCATATTGGCTGGCCTCTGCATGGCTTTTACTTTCTCATAATAAAAGAGGGAGTTCTTGCGTAAAGAATAGGTAAATTTTCACAAAGTGATTTAGCTTGATAATTGATTTAATGTGATCTTGGATATCAACTTTACTGTTTAATTGATCTCTTCAAGAGGAGAATGAAATAATCCGCCTAAATGTAATAGATTCCCCTATGCATCTGAACCAACCCTAAGTGTTCTGGCTAAGTAATTACTTTTTGACTGGCATGGTTTAGAAACTTGTTAATCCATTGCCTAGCTACCAATGTTTCTCAATCTAAGTAATCATGGCGCAGAGATTAAGAACTTGATCATACGTAATTAACAGTTGATCTAAACCCCTTTAATTTCTTCAGGGCGATTAAATTATGAAGAACGTCATAATAGTAGTAGCATAGGCTAATTGGTCGTTTCATGAAAAGAGCAGAAGCGACAGAATGATGGGGTTCTCAGCCTCTTGAGGATGTTGTGGGTCCAATGTTGAAATGCCCCTTCTTCAAGCCAAGGGAACACTGCTAATTATGAAATCAATATTAATCATTGTCAATACTTAATTGCAATTTGCTTGGATTTGATGTTACCACCTTTGACTAGTCAAGCGAGCCACAATCCTTGCTGCTTTCTCGTTTCATGTCAAGATAAAAAGGAAAAAGGTTGAATGAAATGTTTCGAGCCCCCTGCCTGCCACACTGTTCCGCAAAGTAAATTAGTTAAAGTATACAAAAGCTATTTAGACAATTTAGAATTGAAACAATTAAAAGAAGAAGAAGATCAAGACTCATTCCAACATTTTGGAATAAAGTCACCTAACAGAGATAGCTCTCCTCGACTTGTTTAATTTTTCTATCCAAATCTTGCACTTCATCTTTAATAAGTAAAAATAAATTAAATTAAAAATAGTGCCCGAAATCATTATTCACTCCCATCGACAGAAAGGGAGGCTTAGATGTTTTGTCTGTAGAAGTACTGAATATTTAACGAACAAATGTTCTAAGGCAACCAAGAAAGATGCCAAGTTCTTGGAGAAGATTAAAAATCTGTTGCCTATCCATCCTCATAACAACATTGCCTTATGTCGTGGCCAATATAAGGCTGTATGTCAAAATTGGACATGTTATTCAGTGTATAAAACTTCAGTAGAAGTTTCTCTGTATGGACGATGCACAACAAAGAAACATTGTGTGTTGTGTCGTCTTACTGAAGCAGACCAAAGACGAAAATAAAACAGTTTTTATTTATTTATTGGGTACTACCCAAAATAGGAGGCCATGACTGGATTGCATGTACTTGATTGACAGAATTGAGATCCATGCCCCTCACTCGAGTGTTTGGAATTAGGATAATATCTTTGCTTCTTTGTAGGGTAGGGGAAGCTATCAGAAAAGGGTAAAAGAAAGCTCATTAATTGTCAAACCAAACAGGCAAATATATATAATTCAGATACAGCACCCTCTCAAATCTTTAACTTCACTTTTACTTATTCCTTTATATTCAGAAGCATTAATAAATTGTTCTTTGTTGAAGATCATCTCTAATATGTTTAAATTAATAACAATCAGCATACAGGAATGAAGAGTATGGCTAATCGAAAGATATCTATGCTTGTCGAAACTGTTGGTTTAGTTGTTGCACAAGATCAAGGCTTTTTGCTTTATATTTTTGTTTAACTTTTTTATTTACTTGGAAACTTAATTTCAAGTGATTTTCTGTTTAAAAAAGTATTTCAAAATGGTTTGGTGGTATAGTACTGCCTTTTCTGTTAGTAAATCATGTCATGGGGAATAATGAAGTTTTCTCTTTTTTGCTGGTGGAACTCACCATCGACTCTTTTTAATTAGTAAGTGCTAAGTTTGGTGTGTCTATTTCTATAATTACCATATGAGTTTGATTCAAGAGATGGTTAACTAATTGCAATATCTACATCATCTCGAAATGTATGACATTATTCAAGTGGTGCTCTTAATTTGTCCTATTCTATCTATGTATTTAGCAATTAGGGGGACGATGATCAAAGATTCCCCATGATTTGACAGTGGTATAATGATTTTAAGTAATAACTTCGTGAATCGTAACACAAGCAGACCAGGGTTCCAAATCCAAACCATCGTCAAACTGATTTTGTGTAAATTATACTTAAAATAATAACAACGAGATGATGATTAACGTAGGATACTATTTTTAAAATTATAAAAAATAGTTCTTCATTTTTATATAATTGAATTAATTTTTATTATAATTATAATTAATTTTGCTCAATAGCTGTGTTTATTAAATAAAATTAAGATAAAAATATTTTATTTTGTAGGTATAATAAATAATAACTATTTTTAAGTATATTTTTATAAATTTATCATGATAATTTTTATATTTCAATGCACCGGTTATACCCAGTACAATCTAACATTTTTAAATATAACTCAGTAAAATATTAAATAAATTTATAATATTTTTCAATTAATAGCGTCAGGCCATAAAATTCAAAATTTATAACATTACTTATAAGGCTGAGCTTGGGAGGCCATGTTACTCAACATTAAGATGAAATATGGCTAAAGCATGCCAAACCCTTTCCAAAAATTAAACAAAGGAAAAATAAAAAAGCAAACCCATAAATTCTGTGGTTGAAAACCTTTTCCTCCTTCCATGGAGCTAAGAGTCACTTATTAAGAATCAAAATAGGCGTAGTGTAGGGAGATTAACAAGCAGTTAGTTGATGGGACTTCCTATTTAATTAAGGAACCAAATACACGTGAGTAACCTTTATATTGCTTTTTCTTAAAAGAATATAAAGATTGCACTCTTAATTAAAAAAAAAACAGAGCTAGAATTAGCTATATGTATAGGCATCTAACTTGGAGTCTAAGTTATATTCACATTCCTACTAAGATCGTTCTAAGATCACATGTATCCTTATCAGATAATATCATGTGAATTAATTAGACAACACTTCATCTAAATAGGACTCTAACTAATAAGATAGACATCCTTATCTACAAAGATCTTCACTATTTTTAGATGTTGAGTTTCATTGCAACTTAAACTCTCTCAGTCTTTGTCACATCATCAAAGATCTCTCCATGATCTTTATCCACAACAAGTTCGTTAGTCGCGGTCCATCCATCTGAACATGGTCAAGTCTTTAATCTGTCAAGTTCTTAGCTATTAGACCCCTAAATTTTAGAGCACTTCTCAGCGATTTTCATAGAGAGCCTTACGAGGAAGGTTAGCTGGATTCACACATGAGGGAAGTATGCGAAAATAAGACAAACGTGGATGAGTAGGATCAGACTTGGTGCAAATTTTGGGAGAATCTCGATCCTTGTAGAGAACATCACACATTTTATTTTTAATATCAATAATATTATTTCATTTAACACTATTTTTAAATTTAATCGTGCGCATAATCTTATCAAGTCACAAAATGGTTACCGCTATGATTTCAGAGAGTCAAAAACACATGATAACAAAAGATTGCTCGTACAATCAAATTTGATTCAACAAAGGAAGAATTAGATTAGATGTAAACATATAAAAAAAGAAAATGACAAATTAGGTTTTATATATTATAAAATTTTAAAACGTCTTAAAATTTTATTTTATAGTATTACTGTTCTATATTTCATAATCATTTTAAACAAAATTTGAAAAGGTTCTTAATACATACATATATATGCAATTTATTATTATAATTTTTACTCATAATGTTATTGTTCTTCATTTGACTCCTTTAAAAAACTTGTCTTCAAAATTTGATATGTAAAATTTATTCTTCACTGGTTAATAAAATGTATAAAAATATAATTTTTAAAGATAAGTTCATTTTAAACTTAAAAAGGTTTAAATTTCAACTTAAAATATACCTTATAGAAAGAAAAAATTTGTTTTTTAAGACATATGGTAATTATTCTCTTATAAATATAATAACATTTAATAAAATTATAAATATTGAAATTGAAGAATTCATCTTCCACGCCAATGACATAACTTTATTCAATATTTAAAGAGATAGAGGCCTATAAGGCGTAAACAAAATAAGGAAAAGTGAAAATAAGATGATGTCATGAATTTTTTAAAGAGTAAAACGACCAATTTCTCTTGTAATTTTGTCAATTTAGCAAAATTCATTATATTTACAAGTTTTGTAAGAGATCATTATATTTTATAAAAAAGTTCAGCATCCATCTTTTTCTTAAATTGTAAAGGGTTTAAGGTTTGTTTTGCAATTGAATAAAAGATATAAGTAAGCTTCTATTGTGTATATATAGTACCACTTGGTTAAGAAGGTACTCATCTTCTATAGGATGTAAAAGTAGTAATACAGATAATACTTAATAGTAGGAACTTATTTGAACCTTTTGCAAATATTAAAATGAAAATCATATCGTTAGTCAATATCTAAATAAGTCACTTTTAAAATTATGTGAGCATCTGATAAGTTCAAATTATCTAGTTGTAGCACTACATCAAATTATGGCTCATATACTAGATTGACAAAAACCTAACTATATTAAGATTTAGGGTGTCATCAGCGCCCTATTTTAAAAACTATTAAGATAAACATTATATTATAAAGAAAAAAACATTTAATCCCATGTGTTTTACTTCTTAGTATATTATATTCCCACTTACCACCTCTTTTGATTACAAGTTTAAAATTTAAAAAGACTTTTTTATACGTTACTTTTTATTGGTATCTTCAATCTACTCTCATGGCACAAAAAAAAAAAGTTATCTTGGGTTATTTTGGAGGGGATGACATTGCAAGAAATTAATTCTATTGAGAAGAAAATTAGAATCGGAAGGAATTATCTTCAATCTCCTTTTTTTCTAATTTCCAAGTGAATAAATCCAATAAGATTTCAAAAGATTCAAAGGAAAAGAAACTTTTTTCAAAAAGACTTTTTTTATATATTACTTTCTATTGTTATCTTCAGTTTATCCTTATGGCCCAAAACAAAAAAAAGTGAGCTGCCCAGCCCAAACTATCTTGGGTTATTTTTGGCGGGAATGATTATGGAAGAAATTAACTCTATTGAGAAAAAAAATTGGAATAGAAGAGAATTATCTTCAATCTCCTTTTTTTAAATTTCCAAATGAACAAATTCATTGAGATTTCAAAAGGCTCGGAGGAAAAGAAACCTTTTTTTTTTTTTAAGAAAATGACATTTTCGATCTTTTAGTTTTTTCCTTTTTTTTGAAGTAATGGTAAGAAGGTAACCTACAAACATAATTTTATAATTTTTCATCAATTAACAATTAAAACTTACAATTATAAAAACAAAACCTTCAATAAATTTTCTTTCTTTTTTAATTTTGTTTAATAAATAAATTGTCTTTTTTTTTTACTTTTTCATAAATTAACGACCATGAAGTACTATTGTGAAGATAATGGTATTTTAGGTAATTTTTCTTTTTTATTTATTAATGGTAAAAATGTAATCCATGTTTAAAATCATTTTTATTTTTGAATTAAGGGCATAATAAAATAAAGCAAAAAATATAGGTGTTTAATATATTTTAGTCAACAAAAGACTAAAAGAGTATTTTTTTTGTCCAAAAAATGCAACATGTTCAATTATGGTGATGTCATCATAATATAGGGGTAAAAAAGTCTTTTTAAATCATAAGCTCCTTTGAATGATAGTCAAAGGACTTAATAAATCCATTTTCAAAATAGAGGAGGACATAACTTATCAAGGGACAAAATACAAAAGAGTTAAATGTACTTTTGCCTATTATAAATAAAAGCAAAGATAGTCTTAAAATTTTTAGGAAATATTAATGTGTGATTTAGACCTTTAGCTAATTATATATAGTTAACTCCAATTGACATGACAAAATTTGACTAATAACACTCCATATAAATAATTAGGTGGTAAGGAGATGATTGGCAATTAAAAAACTAGGGGATTGATATATGTCAAATATATTGATTTATCATATTTACATATTATTACTTACTTATTTATCATATTTATATATTATTACTTATATCAAAAGGCAAATAAATATTTAATAAGTAATATAAATTTGTTAACAATATATTAAATTTACCATGTTTTATTAATAACTAACAATACTATGAGGTGTTCAACTAGTTCCAGGTACTAAACAACCCTTAATTCGATCATTGTTACTAATATATTAGGCTTACGAAATATGTTGTGAAGACAAGCATAGATATTAAAAAAAACATTCTAAAGATTAGCTCATTCTCTGTTTGAAAATGGATCTAAATTTTTCTTGAATAATTAAGGTTGTGTCAGCGAATAAACCTTTTCTTTTCCCATAAAGCAAGTAAGTGTCCTTTTCTCTCTCACTTACTCTCTAAAGATTTCCTATTACATCTTTTGTTCTCTCTTTGTGTCCCTCTTGTAATTTTTTGGGTTAGTCTAACGATTTCCATATATGGTTTTGTGTTTTTTTGAAAGATTGGGAGGTCAAGATTCATTGGATACAGTACATTTATTTATATTATTGGCAATATACGTTGTTTCTGCTGATCATCGTAAGTTTCTCTGTAGTTATATATTACTTGCTGTTGGAGGGTCCGAGTTTGTTTCTCTTGGGTTTGCCTTTTTTTAATTTTTGGTAACTAAACAACAACATTCTTTATAACTAGACTTAGACTCTGAGTTAGAACGCATGTTTGTTTTGGAATAACTTATTTTGTTATTCTTATCAAGGCATTTAGTAACCCTCTGCAAAAAAAGTTTTTCCTGTTCCATCCTACAATTCCCTTAATTGGAAGTCTCACCTAATCTATTGAGCACCGATTCTGGAACCCAACTCTTGCTCTGATATCACAATTGTTAGGCACCAGTTCTGGAGCCTAACTTTCAGAGTCACAAAACGTGGGCTTGTACTTGTTATCATGTATGGTTATTCCAGTTAACTCTTATTAGTCATCCTCGGTTCATCTTCATTCTCTAATATTGTCAGCGTCAAGCCTTATTTTCTGAATCATTCTTTGTTGGATCGGAAAAAGAAAGCATGCTTAGTTTGGAGAAACGATAGATTTCAAAACTTTTTAAGAAATCATCTTGC